>JAPZDV010000016.1:3580337-3764862 GCA_029814665.1 Acanthurus lineatus
CAGGACTTTTATAAATGATAAATGAAAAATATGTGGGGGTGTGGGGTCACAAGATTATTTTTGAGAATCAAAAATGAGGAAAAAATGCTAAGCTAAAAAAAAAAAAATAGAAATATTTAAAAAAAAATCAAGAAATGCAAAAAAAAGTGATAAAGACTTTCTTTCTTGTGGACTACTTGATTTTTTAAAAAAAAATTGGGAGTCCAAACAATTAGTGGCAGGTTAAAGCATCAAGATTTAGAGGTCCAAAAGCTAGCCAAAGCAAAACACCAAAGTCAGCAGGTTGAAGAACAAAATATGAGCTTTAATACCAAAAGCTGACTTCAGATAAACAAAGTAACAAAAAATAGTGAGCATTTGAAACAGAAAAATTCAAAACCGAGTTGATACTTGACCCATATGGCAAAATAGGGGACAGATTGTAACTGTGGAACAGAGGCAGATGAACTGATAACTCAGAATATAAACACATATTGACCAAATACAAGAGGATATTCAGGGTCAGGTTGAACAAATTATCAATACAAGAAAGGGGGGAAAGATAACAAAGAGAGGAAGGGGGACAAAGCATGATACACAAGAGAAAACTACAATATAATACAGGAAACAGACTAAACGACTAAACACATCATTACATAGAGTGAGAAATCTCTCCTTTGATCAAACTGCTCAAACTCACAGGCCTGTGCTACTTTTGACAAGGGATCACAAATACCCCTCTTAATTACAGGGAGTTACCAGCAAAAATACAGCTCTAATACATTATTTATAGGCAGTATGCTGGGTGTATGTAGTTTTTGTTTACAATTATACCCTCTTCCTCCTTCTGATATACTGTAAAGAAGTCTAAGTTATCATCAGATCTTGCTCTTATGTGTATGACATTTGTCAGAGCACTTCTTCTCACAAAACTACAGGTCTCTGGAGTCATTGTTAGATGTAAACTTCAATCAAACGTGAGTCAAAGCTGTTTGTTGCAACAAGAGTTTTCCATTCAAAAGTGACACCTAAAAATAAATGAAAATATCTCACAGCAGACAGATGTCAACTGAGTGTATAGCACACAAAATATCATCAAATAACTGCCAGCCTGTTATCATGATCATGATTTGAATCCAATAGAGATTTCATGCCTTTTAAATATCAGTATAACTCATTCCATGCGTATGTCTTCCAGCGCCTTGATTTAATATTGTCTTCATAAAGCTGGCTGATTTGATAAGCTTTCACTCATGAGTAATTCATTTCATTGTTGGAGGACCCTGTGAGGTTGTTGTTTTTTCCTCTTTCTCTCCATTGCGCTAATTAAAACTAATTGAATTGAATTGATGGTACCGAGCCCCCTGATCACAGTGCTACCATCTCAGTCCTGCTCATCCCTGAAATGAGATGAATCAAGTGTGCCGTGTAATCAGACATGAAAAAAAGTCAACACGCCAATGAAGCCATCTCTCTTGTTTGTTGTTATTGTTGTGCACACATTATCGCATTTCCATCAAATTCACAAATAATAACTTGGCATAAAAGAGCAGACAGAGAGTTGTTTGAACACAAGTAAATTTGGTTTCCTTGAATGTGACAATGGTTGTTCTACCCAGGATGGACTCCCTGGGTGCATTTTAGCTTCATATCAATAGCCCTACACTTAAAGATTAAGTTTGGGTAAGCCATCTCTTATGTAAAAATACACATTTCTCCCCAAACAACATATAAAAACAAAATGTGGCTCCAACAGCTGTGCAGACAAATGCAGATAGATGAAAAACATCTATCATACTTGTGCTGCGTAGGTGTCTACATATAACTGTGCAGGCAAATATACTGGTATATCTTAACTCTGTACTAGCTTGAGATTAAACAACAGTTACAGGAGGCAAAAAATAGAGAACATGAAGTTCATTTGACATTATGTTATTATGCTATGTGCATGCTAATGCTCAATTTCAATAATTAGTTGAGATAAAGCAGTATACTTGCCTGGCTTATGTGCTTTATTCAGTGATACTCAGGGTTTTTCAAATAATATCACTGATCTTTTTTTTTTTTTTTTTTTAACTTTCTAGTCTGAAAACACTGTCTCCATCCAAAGAAAGCCAAACTCAGTACTCTATGTGCCATCTTGTTTGTACAACACAGTTGGACAACATATGATTATTCCAAATACAGTGGCCAGCTCTGTTGCATGTTAGAGTCACTGAGCAAATAAAATTCCCTTTGTCACATGACAAGATGCTGATGGTTTTAGCCTTTGAATCCAAAGCATGAGATTAATTTGAACCTATAGACTTCTTATGTGGTTCAACATAATTTCATCAGCAACTCTAGTTGTCATTATGGATTAATCCAACAGTAGCACAGCTAATATATCTGGTGCCTATTAATATGTATGTTAAAAATACAATCTCATTGCTATTCATGTGTAAAAGGAAGCTTGAATGGGCACAAAAAAACTTGCATATTTTGTTGTCAGTAAAAATGAATCATATAGCTATATATGTAATATAGCTCTTATCCAGTCAGGCAGTTGAGAGGATTTCCTCAAGCTTATGGAAGCTCAGTCTTAAAATAATAATTTTACTTATCACAAATAAATTAGGTTAAACTTTCATCAGCTCATGGACCAACCACATTCAGTAATGGTCAACAGGGCAGGCAGGGAGGGATGGTTTATAGATCAGTGTGTACTTACTGTAAACTGAAAGTGTTGCTCTTCTGGTAAGGAAGCTAAAGGCTTCCATCCAGATCATTAACTAAGAGGGCAAACTGTGTGGGTTTGCCACTGAGACACAGCGCTTGTCAGAGAAATTGATCTCCTTCCATTGTGTGTAGGATGGATGTTTTATTAATGGTCAGCAAATGATGGAAAAACAGCAGCGAATAGGTTTGCATGCTGACACCATGAAGAAAAATAGGAGTTTAATATTTGAGTTACAAATCTGTGTTGTTACCCTCCGAGGCAAATTTGGAGACTGTCATCTTAAGAAAAATGACACCATCATTTTAGCAAATGCCCTTTAACGGCATGTGTTTATGTACAAGCCCTCTTGCAACTGTCAGAATTATGACTCTTGTCTGTCAAAGGACAAAATAGTGCGCTGCTGATATAAGGCGGAAAAAAGTGCAAAGGGAGGACAGTGGCATTAGAGACAAATGGGGTTGGGAAAAAAATTTAACTTAGATATTGAAATTTTTGCTTCCCATTACCTATCGGCAGTCAATGTTGGCGTCTTTTAACCACGACCTTGATCATTCTCGACCTTACCCAATAGGTTGTTATTACTAGACATAACCATCCTTTAACCCCAGTGATGTCACATTCTCAAATGTGTCATCCATGAATGGAATTATGATTTATGTGCCTTTCATTTTTACGTAGAGACCTGGTTGGACAGATATTTGTGAATTATGGTGGTGGGCAGTACTGGAATAATGCTTAATTGGATCGAGTATACCCGTCTAGATGTATGATTTTTGCTAAAATATCTTAAGTTATTTTAGTTAACATCATTATTGGATAAAGGAATGAAATCTGCTTTGCAAAGCTTTTAGTAGGAAAAATCAAGTAAAAGCTTGATAATATTTATGAGTTAAGAACACATTAGTTTCAAAGATAGAATTTAAGGTTGCAGATTGTAGCTAAGGAGAAACATGTGACAAAATAAATAGTTTTGGCAAACAAATCAACACAAATTTTGTTAGATAAAAGTTTGAAGCAAACAAGATTGGTATTAACTTAGCTTTTCCTGCAGTCCTAAGAACATTACTACAACAGACAAAGAAAGCAATTGCTCCACACAAAAGCCACACTTATGATTGGGCACAAATAGATAGTAGCTGAAAATCAACAAATATTTCTGTCAGTAGGATAATTTAAGGTTTAATGAGGTTTCAGACGGTATGAGATTCTAAGAAAAGCAGCGGGTTAAAAGAGTCTGACATGCAACCGCAAGCAAATTGTACGTGCCAAACAATCTCCTGAATTTTCCTGCCTGTGGCAGACGAAATGACAGCGGTGATAGAAAACTCAAAACACATCAATTATGTCCTTCAAAACAGAAAACTGACAAAGCAACACTTTATACAGTCAGTCGTTGCAGCCATCTAAAGCCCCTCTGAGATATGAATCTGTGGGGTTGAAGGACATTGTGGGAAAATTGTTTTATCAGCATGTATGGTGAGGGAAAAAGCAGCCATGCTTTGCTCCCTAAAGGCCTCGTCGTGATTAGATGATCGGGCATGATGGCTCCAAACATATTTACCCCACAGAGCCCTTTGGACATGCTGTGTGTGTGTTTAATGCAACAGTGACAACATCAGCATATTTGCAGATAGCAGCTTCTACATGAGAGAGGCAAAGAAACAAACATACACAACAGCGAGACACCACTGGAGATGTGTATCTGTTTGTAGGAACTCTTTATTTGCATGTTAAATGTGTGTTAGTATTTCCCCAGTATTTGTTTACAGAAAAAAACATTCCATAACGATCACAGACGAGATTGAAACCTGTATGCGTGTACCTGTGTGTGTGTTGCTTTAATGAGCAGAGCTCAAGTCCCTGAGTTTGCTCCTTTATACAGCGTTTGCAAAGACCTACAACGACAGCAGGACAATTTTCAGCGGCCTTCCAGTGATCAGTGTTGCAGGGGTGAACATTCACAGCAGCACGTTGTCTTTGTGTTGGTGGAAGTGAGGAAGGTGTTGGTATGTGTGTGTGTGTTGGGGGGGGGGGGGCTGTGCAAGAAGGGCTGACGGCTATCGCCATCATCATGTGTGGCTGCTGATAGGAGACACACTTTACACAGAGTGTGAGGGTAAGCAATTATTCCCTCTTTTTGTCCCCCTGAGATTGAGAGTGCCTGCCGATGGTGAACAATGCTTCTTTTGTGCTGCGCTATCAAGGCAGAGAAAATCAGCGCAGAGCTCCCGACTCGCCCTCCTGTACAGCTGCATGTGTATATGTGCCCATATTTGCATGTTTGTATGTTCATGTACAATCTCATGCTGCACTTTTTAAATTCTAGTTCTCCAGCTTCTATTAGTCCTTTTCTGGTGGTATCACTTCATTAGTCCTCTCTCTGTAATTTCACTTATCTCAAAAGATTATGCTCAGAATGGGTTTTAGCTGAGATCAGGTCAAGTCAAATGCTGCAACATTTTGGCACATTTGCTTGATCGTCCCAAATGTTTTTGAAAATTATATAGAACATTTGTAATAACCTTTTGACTGGGACTATTTGCCAAACCCGCACAACAGCAGTCACTTTTGTACTGATTTCACAAATTAAAATTGGCATTAATCTTTTAATCTTACTATCAGTTAAACGGCATAAAAGCTGATTTCCTGAGTTTTCTTTTTATGAGTTTAGCCTGAGCTTTGTGCTGGCAAACATAGTTGAGTTCATCGTTGAGAAATGCACACAATCACATATGTGCCACTGTGTTTAAATGCTGACAGATCTTTTGTTTATTTAAATAAAAAATCAATCACAAATAATACCTTTAATTTGTCAGTGGGATTGAAATGGTTTTATATTTAAAGGTCTTTTTTATTTTAGGCTAACTTTATGTATAGACAGTGAAAGAAAGGAAGCAAATAAAGGAGAAATTGGCCTTTAAAGTGTTTGAAGATAAACTTACATTTGTGTAGGTGTGTGTGTGTGTGTTGTGGTGGAGTTGTGCTTGTGCATGTGTGTGTGTTTGCAAAGAGAGAATGAGAAGGTCTCTTTTACCCCTGATTGCAAGTCATTCCTTCAATCTCTCACTCAATCTTTCTCTGACTCTCTTTCTTTCTTTTTCTCTGTCTCCCTCCTTCTCTCTCTCTCCCCTTCTCCAGGCAACTCTCACTTAATCTCCAATTCTCTCTCTCCACCTTCAATTCAGTTTAATTTGCTCTGCTGGCATGGAAAGTATGCATTTATGTCAGCCAGGCATCCGCAGGGGTAACTGATGGCGCAATAACCATAGGGAAACAATGCTCTCAAACAGGAGGGAGTAGGTATCGCTATTGAACCATTAAATAAGGGAACGCTCAATGCTCCGTGTGACTTTCTAGGAGGGAAATGACTGTCTTTTTCCTCCCAATGACTCCACTATCTGCAATAGGATTGGATCAAAGTGTAGAATGATGAACTATCCTCTAATTTCTGAGGTTTTGCCATTGGACACTATAAAAATATAGAGGATAATAGTGGAATATTGGAGTGTACAACATGCATGACTGCAACTGATGTACTAAAAATGGCTCTATTTGGATTTAAGGAAGGGATGCATAGATGCACATCCTCTGTTTTTACCATTAATGCAGCTGAAGAAAGTCCAAGGAACAGGAGATTACATGATAAACTAAACGCTTATGTTGCAGCACCAACGACAAAAATTCTGTGACATCTTAATGTGAAGCTTTGACCAACAGCCATTTAATGCTTTGTCTTGTCCCTTGTCTCTTAGGCTGTGGGTCGACAGGCTCATTCACTAACAGACATATCTTAACCACAGGTCAATAAATCAATAAAGCATTTATGATTCCTCAACCACATCATTCAACTCTTCCTAAACTGAAGATTCATCAAATAATAAGCGCGGATATGCTTTGAATCCAATATAAAGGTAGGACTATATTGAAGTCAGTGGTTAGCTTTAATCACAGCATTACCAAGGACAAGGAAATTTTACCAAACTGCAAAATCGTTGTATCATTCTAGGGTCAAGTAGACTTTGATTCAAACTTCCAGTGTCTGAGTGTTTCTATGAGAGCTTGGCTGGTGTTTGCATTCGAAAAATATACATCAATAGATCTAAACTCTATTTCAACAAGTAACAAACAAGATAATATACGTGTGATTGTTGATTAATTATTTTGTGTTGTAAATAAAACACCTTTTATCATTATACTCGTGGGAATGCCGGATTCTTTCTCTGTGTGGTGTTCAAAGTCATTTAGCTGTACAAATGCAAGTGTTCCAAAACACAGAAAGTAATAATTAATTTTAATAAAAGTACATTTTTTTAAATCTGTTTGGCAATGATACCTTTCACTTATAATACAGTTTTATTCAACAATCTAATTGCTGCATAATTGGATTTGAGTAACATATAAACAGATTCATACCAGCTAGTAAAATCATCAGCATCAACCAATTACATTCACAACTAGTGGCTAGGAGGACATAATGCCTTATTAGCACCAGATTGTTGGATTATACAAGCAGAGTACACTAAACTAATGCTGTGCCCATCCCTTTTATTTATGTTTAGATTTTCTGATGCTGCACTTTCTTTGCATTCTTGAAATATGACATTTCAATTACCTTAAAATGCACAACAATTAATATCTGCCACAAAAACAACAAAAACAAAAGATGCAGTTTGATAATGTTTTAAAGAAGTGTGAAATTCACTGGAATTTGCTTGTTTTATTGTTAAACAGCCTCTATTGCAGATGAAAATCGCTCTGAGTCAGACACAATCAAAGACGAGCTAATGTATGACAGTTTTATTTACATCAGGTTTAGTCACTAGTGCCAAATGTTGCATATTATATGTTAAAGGTAGGATGTTTTCTCAACAATCTAGGCTTTCTAAAAATCTTTTATAATGATCTTTTTCAAGCTGATTATTGTTATTTTTGATCAATCTGTACTAATTGGAATAATAAGATAAGAAATAAAACTATAGATGTGATTTTTGTGACCCAGGCTTGTTATTACCTCTCACCTGTAAATGCGATCAGTCGTTTCCATCTTTTACCCACCTCTGTTTAGATTCTTCTGCCAGACATGTTGCTCAGCATGCAATTCATTTCAAGCTCATCTGCAACATGACAGCCATGACAATTTGTCTGTACTCCTTTTGAAAAAGGAATACATGCACTATTTACGTACAATACGGTCTTTTAAGTAAAAATGTCAAATAAGATGACACAGTACGTTGCATGTACATTGCATCATATCTTACCAATTGAGGTATGGCATGTCATTGTCTAGGAAATACAAGATTTTATCATCACACCTGATTAATCTGTTATTTAAAAAAGGTCAGAGAGAACCTGATGATAAACTTATCTTTTATATTTTGTTTCCTCTTAATCACTGTGAAAACATTTATGTTGCTAAAAAACATGAAATATGATATTTTTTGGGTCACAGTATTAAATATGAAAAATAACCACACACATATCAACTCCTACATTTGTTGCTAATATGTTTTAAATATTGAAAACCAGAAATGAAGCAAATATGGGAAATGAATAATTTAAACTCATTATTATTGCAAATTAGCTATGGCTTAATTACAGGTAGTCTAATCACCAAGGAAAATTCACCCAAAAATACTTAATTTCTATTTAAAATGTACATTCCTGGATTCTTTACAGCTTGGTTTTAAATTTTTATTGCCTTTGATAACTGTAGAAACTGTAGATGTTACAAACATCATATCGAGCTATTTTCCTAGACAGATATGACAAAGTCTGCCAGAAACTTCTGATATCAGAATCATCAGGTGAATGGTAGGTTCTGGTGTCAAAGAGCAAGAGCTTCTTTGTAAAGCCGTCATTCTAAACTGACATATAGGACAATAGAGGAGATCATCCATCACAGAATTTCCCCACAGCAGTTCCATGATGAGCCTGGATTGCAGTGCAGCCACTCACAACTAGTATAATCTAACTTTAGTAAGTCAGACAGGCAAAAAACAAACATTTATCTTGTTTAGTGTCGATATACATGTATGCATTAATTTATGCATGGCTGTGCTAAAACATATAAAACCTTTTACAACTTACTGAATTACATAAAATATGTTATAGTTTTTATAGTTTTATAGTTAGCATGTTTTACAGCACTGCATGAAACAGTCACACTAGCCTAAAAGGTAGCTCTCTTATGTTAAATAAAGCCAAATGAACATAGAAACAGATTGTATTTGCTATTCACGATTTCTCTGTTTATTCAAAACATACTGTCAAACCTTATTCAAATACCAAATGCAAATTTAAATGAATCGTGGACCAGCCATAGAGTAAGCTGTTCTGTTCAAGGAAATGATGTAGCTCATGAGATGACATATGCCGGAATCCTCCAAATGTCTATTTAATTGCCAACATTACTAAATAGGATAAAGTGGATTTGAGTGCTTATTCAAAAGGTTGTAGATTTCATCAAAAATCAAAAGGTGCTGCTATTTAAAAGCCACAATTCCAATTATCAAATGACAGCAGCAAAAAGTTTTTTCAGTTTATCATAAAGGTAAGTAGTTACCGAGATGTGTAATATGTGGAACCTATGAAATATTCTGGCAAACCATGCACAAGACAACCTTCAGCTTTCTTTTTTTTTCTCTCTGCCCCTTTTACCTGTGATATATATATAGCTTATTGGTTTTCAGAAAACTATACTTTAAACCTCCTATAGAAGGCTTGCACTGTATATAAAGCTTTTCTGAATGTTAGTAGTATCATAAGTCATTCATCGCGTACGACCCGACCTCTGGCAGCTTCAGATGAGCACCAGGATGGAGGATTTAATGCCTCTCCACCCATATTTAGTACAAATGTGCAATTCTATATTATATGCCAATTTAAACAAGACTTTGTATTTGTGTCCTTGGACAGCATCCAGTCCTTGACTGCTTAAATGAAACATCCATGAAATTCATTTGTTTGCACTTTCCTTAACATTTTAGCCTTGAGAAACATATGCCTTCTGTCTTGTGTAAATCTAATAAATTACCTCAAAGATCTTTTGGAGTGTTTTGTATTATGTACTGAGTCTATCCTGCTGTACAGACAATCAAATCACCTCACTATCTCAGAGATGTCTCATTTCCCCAGTTCTCTTTTACAGGAAGTCATAACCACATGACTCCCTGTATGTACAAGTAATCAATTATCGGGTAATATTAAACCGGCTGCTGAATGTGTTATTGCATTATTGCATGCAATTCATGTATGGTGCCTCGATAATGCCTCTCTCTTTTTCAATATCGCTTGATTTGTCAGATATAAATGAAATGACATTACCCATGCATTCACTGGCTGCAAGTGTTTGCAAGAATATATTCATGCGTGACTGGCATATTAAATCCTCTGGGATGCCTTTTAATAGATCCAGAAGGGTTTTACTCAGACCAAGCCATCCCACTGAGCATTTCTTACTACCTGAGCCTTTGACAAAGTGATTTAGTTTAAAGTTGCAAATGGCGATTAAGATTTTTTGGTGTATTTTTTGTATTTAATTGAAGAAAATATAAATCTTGTATTAGTTGCATTAAAAATTTACTTATTTGACTTTCACCAACATATCTTGCATATTTTAGAGGTGGCTTAAAATTTCAGCATATGTGTTCATTTGTAAATCAAATTAAAGCCTCACTCATCTTATGGGACAAGTTCTGGCAATTTCATTATGCATGCTTGTGTATGTATTCTTCAATTGGAAGGTTCTCGTGAGCCTTTCCGAAGGCATAAATGTGGGTAACGGAGCTGAGTCAAGAGGGTTTTTGAGTTTAATTGCAGCTAGTTGGAGGTGCGGCAAGAAATGGAGAGACGGAGTCGGAGCCGGGAGATACAGGTAGGCGATGCTGTCATTGTGTCATGAAAAGGAATTTAAAAAAGTTCAGGAGCAGCCAATGTGCTTACAGGTGCAGTATGTCTGAGTCAGAAAATGCTCACACAATATCTCAGGAAACTTCTACATCCACTTTTGCAGGTATACTTATCCCTAAAATGATGTTTAATTCAGTTTCATCTATTTTCCTGCAGCCCAGTTTCAATGTACAGAAAATAAATAATTCGCCATGCACAGCTGCAATGGTAGTGCCGTATTCCTGTCTATGCCCCTGTACTCACTTCTGTGCTTTAAAAATGTTTCTTGGATGGGCCTGAGGAGCCTAAACAACAAGGCTCCCGCTGAAAACATATTTACTTTTAAAATTAATGTATGCCATTTTATTTGGCACAAAGGGAGGAAAGCTGGATGCTCAGAAACAGCCCTCAGTTATTTTCCCTCTTTCAACACATTTGTTTTCTGTTTGAAAAAGAGAAAAAGAAAACGGTTGTCAGTAACAGTAGGGGGTAGAAAACCCCTATTCAGTGTAATTGGCCTCTTCTTTTAACTAGACAGGACATGGCCTACATGTAGAGCATGTGTATATAGGGGAATAGCTGGAGCTGCTCTCTGTATTTGAAGTTGACTTGGGTTTGCTCCGTCAGCAGGAGACAAGGTCAGTGTCTAAACCCCTGAGTATTTTGTTTTTAGAATGAGACATCGTCACACATCTGGCCTACTTGTGTGTGTGTTAGAAAGAGAGAGTGTTTGATGACGCTTGATCTCCTCTCCTTCCCTCCATCTCTTTCACTTAGTTGTGGTTGCAAAAATATCAGACTCGTGTTTGCCCGAAGTCCAATATCATTGCACCATGAGCATTTAAGCCAAAAACATATAAAACTAAGCACTTTGGGGACATATTAGAACAAATGGTGGCTGACAGGAATTAGCGATGACTCAGTTTAGATGAAGCATACTCCTGAATGCTGCCAAAATGTGAATCATGCTTATGTACATCACCTATTTCTGTAAAGCTTTTCTCCCCTTTACAAAAACAACAATCAAAAATCAGGGTTTGCAAAGTTTGCTTAATATTACCTTCTTTGTTGTTCTTCCTTTACTCATCAAGTCTCTAATTCTTGCATGGCACATTTGTGTTCTTAAAATTTGCAGTTATTGTCTGTAGGAATGTGTTTAAGACATGTTACCAAGAAATCACGTAATATTTTTAATGAGTATCTGTAGATTTTTTTTTCAAGAAAATCAATGAAAGCTGCTGGAAGGTTTTATCAGCTATAGCTAGCTAGCATATACTAAAGCTGATGCTAAAACTGTCAATGAAAACTCCCTCTTCAGCAAACTCAACAGATACTCAACAACTGATGGTTCTTTTAGAAGACATAGAAATAAAAGCAAATTATAACAGGGCTTGAATCAAGAAATTATGAATTCTATTATCACTGTAATAAAAAATACTTTTGCTGAAATTGGCAATACTATTTTTTTAACATTATACTTCTCTACATTTAAAGTCACATTAAAAGTCCTTATGCAAAAAAAGGAGAAGGAAACCAACCAGCAGTTGAGAAAAAAAGTCAGCATTTAAGCTGTGGCAGAAAGGCAGAGCTTCGTGGACAGACAGGCGCAACATGTTCAAATCCTTTTTTTTTTCTTACAGTAAAAAAAATAGTGCAATAAATTAAAGATGATGTCCCTAATTTGATTGCACCAACTCCATAAGTTATGGTTAAGGGTATCACGGGCTGTATCTTGACTTAGTTAAAAAAAAAAACAAAAAAAACTCTACCTTAATTAATCACTGACTGAAAACACTACCTGATGAGAATGCTGCTCTAAGTGACAAAATCCGCCACACTCATAATGTTGTTGCATGACTAACAGGTGCAGGCTGGGCTTGGCTAACATGCTTATGATGAATCCTGCAGCAGTGATGTCTACATTTACCCACCTTCAGTGATGTGTGTGAGGCCTTTCTGCAGTTTTGACAATTTCTGTCACAGCTGGGACTGCAGAGAGCACATTCAGCTCAAAAGTTTTTGAAAACTTTGAGGGGAATGGTGGGATGGAGACGTGAGTGGACTGGTTATCTGGTTATATTTTGCATTGAGGATAGAAGAGCAGAGAAGTTGAACCCAGAGCAAATTGAGGAGGACTTCACAATCCTTGAAAAATGCCAGAAAATACAACAACAAACTTGCTGACTGTCGAAACTATCTCTCCAGATGAAAATGTCAATGCACAGAATGTGTGTGTGTGCGTGTTTGCTATGCACTGTGTATATACTGTACAGGCTGTCTTGTTTCCATACTGTCTGCATTTGTGGCCTGCAACTGCTCTGGAGTTTGTTTCTACACGTCCTCTGGATTGACTGCTTTGTTTGCACTTTGTTCTTTCATTTCTGCTCATTGATATCCTGCTCCTTGTTCTGTGTGATTCTTGTTAAGTGCGGTCACTTAATTTATTGTTAGGAGGGTGTGATATTTTACTCATCTAAACATGTATTAATTTGTACCTGATATTCTTTTGTTTAGTTTGAAGAGACTATTATTTTTATCCACATACATTTTACACAATTGTGTTTACTTTTATTCTTGTAACTCTTCTTTAAAATTAAAGTACTTTTACTTAAGCCTTCATAATATGGTATTGTGTCATTAGTAAAAACTTAAATGTTTTTGGTTCGAGCCTATATTACGTATTAAATATACAACATAGTGATTAGATTTAGGCTGCAGCTCTACTCACTGTTAGCGTGTGTTAAACACAGTGGAAAATATTATACATTTTTTAAATGATCTTTGACAAAAAATTTTTTTGCACTCTCTTCTTAAGGGCTTGTAGATTCATTATACTGTTGTGTTCAAGTTTAAAAAATAGGGTAAATTTAAAGAATAAACATAGATCTGGTTTACTACTGAAAAATTCTCTCTTAAGCTTTGGGCAGCTGATTATTTTGACTGGCCTTTTGCAAAAGGCCATTGCAAATTAATTAATTTTAAAATATTGCCTCAAATAACTGACTTAAAAAACTCCATGTACCTGCCCTGAGCAATAAGCATGAGAATTTGACTTTAGCCATTTTTTTCATTTCCACCAAGCTGATGAATAGCTTATTTCCTTTCAACTATTGTTGCAGCAAAGATCAAAAATATTTTCTTGACACTTGGATGCCATCGCTTTTCCCTGTGCTCCTTTTTTATTCTCCCTCCTGTTTTTGCACAGAGTACGGAGGCTTTCTAATAAGCTCCATAAAGACTGCGGTTTTGCTCGTGTAGTGTCATGAGGGAGCGGGGTGCATTTCATGCTCTGTGGCTTTTCGTGGGAATAAACAGGTTAGTGGAGTGCATGTTTGCATTGTTTTTCCCAAGCCTGGCAGTAAGTTTGATCCTGTTATTACACTATGAGGGAAACAAAAGCAGCTGGGGGATATAAGAACTTTGTTTTCAGCTCTGGAGTCTGTATGTGTGTTTGGGGGGTATGATGTTGTAAGAGTTAAATTGGAGCCGTGGATATGGTGTTTCCAAATATTATTAGTAAAGATTTATGTAAAATTACAGCCAAAATTGTAAATTAGAACTGCAGCAAAGAGTGTACCTCTCTACAAGTGAGAAAAAATACATTCAGTCCACTTTCTAGAATGTAATTTGGTGTCAGAGATGCCAGGTCACTGCTGGGAAATCTCCACACACACAGTAAGTAACAATATAAGCAAAATGTCCAAGTTTTAGAAAATCAGCAGAGAGTAAGTGAGTGAGCTTTACTCCCTATACTCTACCAACCCAATCTCACATGAGTCCAGCTCCTGACAACTTGTGTTGAACTTTCGAAAGAGTGCTGTAAGCCTTTGTCAGTTATTGAAGGGGAGTCTAAACGCCACTTGAGACCAAATGCCACCCCAGTCCCAGTCCCAAATAAAAGTCAGTTGAGCCCAAGTTAAGAAGTGGTGATGAGTTTGTGTTGATTGTTGACTGAGTGAACCACTATGAAGCTATAGGGTAAACTAATTACAGTGTGTGGGTGCGTATGTGTGTCTGAGTGTGTTCATTGATCTTTGACTCCTTCTCAGCAGTTACAGAGTCATCCTGTCTTCTACAATGGGATTGCATAACAAGTTATAATGCTAATTAGAAGTGATAATTAATTCAGTTAAGTGCTAGCACTTTCCCCCTCATGTTGTGCTGTATGTGTTGACTAAACCCGCCCCCATGCTCCACTTGTTTGACACTTTTATCAAAATTGGCATGCTTTGCATCTGTTGACACAGCAGGTGAATTCTACAGAGGGGGAGGAGTGAGATGCTGAAAAATAAAAAGCAAACAAGGAGGTAAGATAAAGGGAATTTCACCAAGTCAATGATCAGGAGCGCTTACAAGTTGGCATAAAGCTGGTAATCCAAATCGTAATACAAACCCAAGGGGGGCAAGACAGGTGAGCAGGCGAGGGGCAGGACATATAAAAAAGGTAGGAAACCCAAACTGGTCTCTTGTTACTTTAATTTAGACTTAAATTAAATACTGTGTTACCTGACATATGAAAATGCTATAACTGTGTACTCTTCAACTGCTGATTTCAATTTAAAACTTATTATTATGTAGATTTTCAACCTAGATTGGGAGCAATGTATCACTGCACAAGGTGACTATTTTGAAGAGGATGGCAATCAGATTTAAATCAGGTATGGTTGTCACTGTTAAATAAAAATGGACCCACAAGCAAAAACCCTAACACAACAGAGGGAAACTAAGGATGAGCTTTATGATCAAAAGAGGAAATGCTAGAATACAATAAAACAAGAGGGGAAGAAACAGCAAACGAAGTCCAAAATCTAGACAAATAAAGAGAAACAATACAAAACTGAAAATAAACCCAACAAATTAGGAAAATCACATCAGGACTAATTAGACACAGGTGTGGAAATCAACACAGGTGACAAATATGAGTAATCATGAAGGCCAGGAATGAAAAAAAAGACAGGAAGTAACAACAAAAGCTTAAATAAAACAGGAAATGACTGAACTCCAACAGCAAATCATGAAAATGTTTTTCATATTTATACTCTCAACAAATTAATTTGCACCTGCTAAGTATATTTATGTTAATATTTTGAACTATTTTGCCATTTGTTCATTTGCAATTAAAAAAAAAACATATTTTCATTATTTACTGATTATTATTTTCATTGTCTCTTATTATTTTTACAACATTGCTGTTATTGTAACATTTGACAACATCCAATCTTTTCTATTTACATTTTTTGACTTTCCCCAACTTCTTCGAACTGGTCAGTTCCACATGCATTGCAGTGCATGTTGGCCCAGGGAAGCAAGGTTGCCAGGTCTCTGCTCCACTTCAGCCACTTCTTTTATCCTGAGAGTGAGGACCTTAACCAGGGGGCCATAACACAGGCAGATGTTCATGTAATCCCCCCAAATCCTACAACCTTCCTAAAAGACTACGATTAGGAGTTGATAGTGCAGAATGATCCTTTCTTCCCACCCACAAACACGGCTAATTGTGTTTCAGGCTCCCCTTCACCCTGCCAAAAATGTCCCATCTGTGCTGTTTGGCTGTAGCAATTGAACCTTTTGCACCTATACCTACTTATTTCAAAATGAACAGTCAATTAATTTATAGCCAAATTATTTTTTTCAAGTTTAAAAAGACAAAAGAAATCAATAAAATATCACTTATATAAAGTAAACAGTTTTAAGGAAAAACACCAAATACTTTATATTCCAGTCTCTTTAATTTTAAGAGTTGATTGTTTTCTCCAGGTTTTATATGAACCGTGTTAAGTGTGAATTTTTTAATTCACACATAACTTTGGGTTTTGGACTGTTCATTGGACAAGATAATTTTTCAGAAATCTTTGGTTCTGGGCTTGTGTTTGTAATTTTTCACATTTTTTTGGCTCCTTTTTATGATTAATTATTTAAATGAAAAAAAGGTATGTTAATTATTAAATGAAAAAAAAAATGCAAAGTTCAAAGCAGTCCTCCTGTGCGTATGATTCACTTATTTGTTTTCTTTGTGAAAAAATATTAACACATAGATTATGCTAATTAGTGGTCCAATTGCAAATAAGCCTTTCTACATAAACAATTAAGCTCAAATAATTTCTCATTAAAAAGTGCTAACATAAACCTTATGAAACTATGTTATTGTCTATATTTTTTACCTGTTATTACTTCACTTACTCGCTTTACCTCATTGCTGTTTAATAAGTATCACTGCCCTCAAGTCGTTCTCTTTGATACTCCTTCAACCCATTTGCACTGTGGCTGCAACAAATAAAGAAGCATAGACCAGTTACACCACTTGCTCCATCATTACATTAGAAAGAACAGCAATCAGAGTGATGGGGCTTTCAAGGCAGCCACTGTTAGAGGAAGAGAGGAGTGTAGAGAGTGGGTGGCTGGGAGATGGTTGGGGGCTCTAAGTTGGAAGCAGAGGCGAGATGAAAGGGATGCTTCACTCACAAACAAACACACATATACACACACACCTCGCTCTCTGAGAGACACCACTTGCAGCAAACCGCAATATCCCTGTGCCAAATGTTAGCCCCAAGTAAGTGAAAGTTTGTGCGCTGTGTGTGTGTGTCTCTGTATGTGTGTGCCCATTTTATTTTGACCAGTGGTGTTAGTTCAGCCTCCTGCCTCCCACTCTTTGTGAAACTGCTGATGCTCAGTTGTTGCCTGCATGAGTGGCTGCCATTGGCTAGCCTGGGCAGAAGATCTCCTTGGTGCAGCATTTTCCCGGCTCATCCAGAGGATCACTGAGGATTGGAGGTTGTGTCTCTGAGGCCAGTAAAGACCCTCAGGGCACCTGTTCAAAGCTCCAGAGACAGGGGGGCTGCTCTTTGGGCCACCGTCTGCAGGGCAAGGCACCTTTCCAGGGGATTAGCAAAGGGAGAGTTAGCCTGTCAGAACCAGAATAAGAAGAGCCTGTGCGGGCAATTGAGTCTCAGAGGATTTGCTGTCCTTAAGTCAGTCCAGTAACCATGAGCCAATGGTGCTCAGCCAACATGTAAAGATTCAAACACACACTGATAGTCATATTAGTCATATACATATAGGATGTAAAGAACAAGAAATCATACAAACAAACCTTTGATAACACATACACAAGCACACACTCACAGAAAAATTCAGGCTCACAATGACGCAGACTAATCATACTAATCACAATCTTTCCTCATTATGTCCCCAGGTAAGAGAATAAAGCATCTATGGTGAATTGAGGGCACAACAATAAATTGTATGTGAACCACAATCTCTCCTCTCTTCTCCTCTGTGCAAAACAAACAGCCACATTATTGAAAACAACAAATATTTTTGGCAAAACAATTCCCTCTGCAGGCTGTGAGCCTTATTGCCTTGGATGTCCTCTCTAGGCGGCGTGGGGGTCGGGAAAAAAAAAAAGAAAGAAAGAAAAAAAAAGAAGATGTGAGATCCGGAGCAGAGCCTCATTCCTCGTTCCTTTAATTTCCTTCCTCAAAGCTGAAATACAGCCAGAGCGTGTTATTGGTGTGATTATTCTGTTGCACCATGTAAGAGAGAGCGGCAACAAAATAAGCTCACGGTTGCGACTATCTCTGCCATAGCTGAGCACCAGCCGCCCCTACCGACCAACTGATAGTGCCTGCTGTTATATGAGATTCACAGTGGCCCCTGGCAACTGGCGTCATAACTGGATGAGCTGGGAGTTACACAAAGTCCAAACCGGAGTCGAGGTTGAAAAGCTGCTTATCATGCAGTTGTGTCCCCAGCCTTGGGGGTTTGGGGTGGAGGAGTGGGAGGAGGGGAGCAGGCCAGGGTCAATGTTTTCATGGTGATTGGATATTGGTTATTTGTTTGGAGGCAGTGTTCGTCCCTGCTGTGTCACACCTCAGAGCGATGGACAGCAGCTGCAGCGCTTCACGGGCCTGGTGAGTACCGCTGAGGATTCAGTTACTCACAGTATCCACTCACACATAATTTGATACAAACAGTAATACAATTGTAATATTTTGATTAAATTAATTGCAGATATGCCGAACAGCACATTTTAGTCAGCGGTATAAAGTGGAGGTTGATGATACTTAAGTCACCTGTGTCCATGTTGGCAGGCGACCAAACCGCTCAAACCTTCAGAATAATCTACAATTGCACAAAATGTGTAAACAAAGCGTCATTTTTCTGCACAGGTACAGACCTTCAGCCCTGTGGCTGCTGTTATGAGGCTTAACTGGCCTCTGAACTCTATGATGGGTCAAGAGAAAACTGAATTTATATATGAAAATCAATATCAATACTAAAAGCATTATGTCCTTGGCCATCGTTAATATCTGAAACACGGACATTTTTGTTAGTCAACCAAATCAATACAAACTCATTGAATGGTATGTAATTATCTAAATGACTTAAAGGGTAGTAGAAAAGGTGCAAAATAACAGAAAATCAAATTGCTCTCAAAGAGAATGTAATTGAAAGATGGCACAGGACCTCTTGGTTACTAACCTGTTATGGTGCTACTCAGCATCAGCGCACTTTATGCTGGACCAGTAATAGGTAGTTATTTTACACCAATACTATTGAATATACTGTAGTATAGTCGTGTACGTGCACATCTCTTGGCCACCTGCAGCAGGTTTGTGTTTCTTGTAACAAGAATGAGAATCCTGGATCAACTCTTGATGATGTGTGTCTGTACAGACACCTTCACAGAACATGTTAAGAACATTTCACAACTCTGAAATTTTTTCATACTTGTGCCTTTAAAAAAGTTGGTGAAAATATGTTGCAGCGGCTGTCACTTAATGCTTTAACACCCTGAAAACATACTTAGACGACATCCTGTAAAAAGACAACACCAATGGTGTTGTGAAGACAAGTATGCCTCTTAGAAAGTGCTAAATAATGCATTAACTAGGTAAATCACGACCTCATTAGTGAAGAAGGTGCAACTTGTGTGATGTATTCTGCTGATTTAGACCGTGAGGCGGCTTATCTGCTTCAAGTTTAATCATTTAGAACTGGTAAAACATACAATCTCAGGGTAAGCATTAGTATTAAGAGCACTAATCCTTGTGGCAGTACATTTTGTAAAAAAGGCACTGCATGCTTGCAGGTACAGCAGACTAATGAGCAGATTCTACCTGGTGAAATTGCCCTATTAGGGGGAAAACACAGGTTTAGAAAGAGACTACTACATGCATGAGTAGCCAGCGAAAGCCTTCAGCATGTCAGAGCTCTCATGATCTCCAGTCAGCCTGGTTATAGATCTCACCAAGGCAGCGGCTTGTGGCAGCTAGTGTTTAGCCTCAGTGCTATTAGCCTGGTGTACTGAGCCTTGGGAAATTAGCTGTGCACTGAAGCATGCTGCAAGAAGCTCGGTGAACTTCAGTCAGAGGAAGAGCAGTCACACATAGGTCAGAGGAATCGATGTCCTTTAGGGACCCAGAGGCTGAGCTTGAGAGCACTGAACTCCCTCTAACCTCAGCTAGGGGCTGTGGTGTAATTGCACTGGTGCAATGGCAGAAATGGGGTGAGAACTGGCAGGGGGTGAAACTAAAGAAAAGCATGTGGGGAGGTACAAATGTCTGCAGGACGCTATGACTGAGATTTTAAAAAGATTTTTCAAGAAAAAGATTTTAAAAGAAACCTTTTTCAAGCACTTTACTTTCTGAAATTTAAAGGGGTGTTTTCAGTGTTTGTGGATAGTCAGCATCAGCGAGGACAAACTTTTTTAATTTCACATTTTGCATTACACTTTGAACTTCTTGTTAGAATAAGCAATAATTTGTACTTTCAAAAAAAGTCTAAATAATTAATTTCAGTGACAGCAGTGAGTAGAAAACAAAAAACAGCTCTATATACATTTTCAGAACTTATTTAAATCCCCTTAGGATGTTGATAAGTGCTTGCAAACAACAAAAATCAGTTTCATTTCTCTGATCCTGAGTTGATTAGGATTTTTCTGTCAGCAATACCAACTACAGTAAGAAGTGTTGAGTTACAGCCAAAGGATGCCCAATGCAGAAAAACAAGCCAAATGAGACGAGATAGTGGGAACTGTTCTGCAGCAGCAGAACGTGCCTGGCTGCTCACCTAACACTACATGGCGGTGAGGGTGAACTTTGATCCTCTGTTTCAGACTGTGGACATTTAACTTAACAACATCTAAATTACGGTTTTTGAGCAGGAACAGTGTGTTATTATAACTGCACTCGAATCTTATTATGAGAATGTCTTCCATTTCTGAGATCAGCTTGAGGGTACTCGCCCTTTGCTTGCTCAAGGCAACAAGCTAAATTCTAGTATTCTGTTAAAAAAAATTCTTGGTTTGTGATTTATTAACTCATATCTTTATTTGAGAATATGATTTCCTTGTATTTGACTCCAGATGTAACATAGTTGGCTCATGCTTTATGTAAAGTGTGCTTACTTTTTTGACAGTAGCATTTTGTCCATGCTCCACAATGCAGCTGACATGCAAGCTGACAAATGTGCTGAAAAAATGGTCAGTTGAGTTTTCCCAGAAGTGTGTTGGTGAGCGATTCATCCTCCAGGCGAGTGACCTGGGTCTGGTCAGGCTCAGTCACCCGAGGAATCCCTCTGAGACTGCCTCCACTCAGCCAGAAAGCACCCGGGGGGTGACTGGGGAAGGGACACATCAGTAGGACTGCAGCCCCCATAGGCCACTGGGGTTAGAGACCACAGCCGCAGACAGGAGGTGAGGGAGTGTTTACAGTTTGGGGAAGGCGCTGATGGAAATAAAGAATGATGGAGGCAGAGGAGAGGGATTTTCTCGTCTCACTGACACAGAGAGACGGGACACTGTACTCATAGCAAAGTGCACACTGTAGACCAGTTTGACTGACCCTAAAATTTGGTGTTTTTATAGAGAAGCCCAACAATGTGATAGCGAAAAGACCCCTGTATCAGCATTCAGAACTCTGAATGAACAGCACTTTTTAATTAGCATTGTCCTACAACTTCTTCCATCCTCAAGTCACCCAAGTCTTCATATGTTTTGGCCTGCAGTTCTACCTGAGTGCATGCATACACTTGTCAAGTTCACATGCTTTTTATAGGAATCTGCACATCATAATTAGCTGTGCTGAGATCTGACCAATTCACTCCTCTGCTTACAGTGAATGTGCTAATTGCATGAGAAGCGGCGAGGTGGGAGCGTGGTCTCACAGCCTTCACTCTGCACATTTTGCCCATGACCACAGGGGTTTCCTGTTTAAGAAGGACATGGTGGGAAAGGGCAAGACTGTCTGCAGAAAGTGGAGCATGCTCAGGGGTATACATATCCTCACTGCAAGATTTCTCATCTCTACATCAGCTCGTATTTCTAGAGCTGCCTCCACCTTGCATTAAAGTACGAGTCCACATTTATAGCTTTGTTTTGTTCTGTTCAGATTTAGCAACATTTTTTTCAGGAAGATTAAAGCCCTCAGGAGTCTGAGTCTGCTTCTTTTTGCTGGCACGTCGGCCGCGGTGATTGAATTAACTGTACAGCACTTGGCATAGCGGCATGAGTGAGTTTCCCGTAATAGTCCTAGCAATCATTTACATCTTTTACTATCACTTCTCGCACAACATATGTTTCAAATCTCAATGGGAGCTATTTACCAGGGAAAGAAAACTAGACTGGCTCATGTGCTTTGTGCATTGTTTTTGGCAATGTCATTAATAAGCCAGCCTTATCGAGCTGGCATTGCTAACAAGAAGGCAAAAAATAACAAGCAGGTATTATTAACCACATGGCAGGGATTGGCATCTATTTTTTTAGAGTGACAGAAGTACTTTTTTTTGTAAAACAACCTTCTTGCATTTTTTAGTCAATGTATTTTGAACATCACCAATTTGCTACAAGGAATATTTATTCTGTGTACCGACAGCCAGTTTAGACAGTATTTTTGAAGACAAACAAGTGGTATACATGTTGACCAATGCAGCTCTGTCTCTTTCTGCTTTTTTTCTCTTTTTCTTAACTGAGAATTGGCATCATAAAAGTTCAAATACCCGACATCAAGGAGCTTGAGGAGACAGCCGCGCCAAATGTCAAGAAAACAGGTCAGAAAGTTGTTAGTTCAGATGCTTGAGCAGATTGTAAAATCTGGGCAAGGAACAAGGATGACGAATGCTTCGCTCGCCCAAAACAGCAACCTTTCAGATGCCCCTGAGAAAAACATTTAACCTGCATTTTTCCAGTGCAGCTGCTTCACTGGCTCGATCGGCTCAAGTGGTCGCTAATGGCTTAGCATGATGTAAAGTTTACATTCAGAGGAGATGCATATAAATTCTAACATTTATCTCACTTTCTGTAATGATAAAAATAGGAAAAACTGACAACTGGCATGAGTTCATAGCATGTCAGTTAATTTAATGACACTAAATATGTCTATTTAAAGAGTGTTTTACCAAAATAATAACAAAACACTTTCTTATAATGCCCTTTAAAAAACTGGCAGATCATGGCATAACTCTGTCCATTTTAAAAACACTGTAAGCCTCGCTGTGGCCTTATGCATTCATTGGACATACCTGTATGCACACAGCAGGAACTCCTCTGCTCAGTCATGGCATCATGTGGATATGTTTGCCTGTGGAGAGAAAAACAGCGCTCTTGTTCTGATGACAAAGGTGACATTATTCTGCGACTGCCATCTCTATTGGTGACTCCTCTGTCTGAATGCTGCCTCTGATTGACTGATGTAAATCTGATAGCTTTTATTTTTTTGTCTGCTTGATAAAGCACAGGATTACCTGTGTCCTTCCATGCATTCATTTGCCAATCAGTGCACAGGGACAGTGTGTGAGACAGTGTGTGTAAGTGTGTGTCTTTGTGGGTTTTTTTTCTCTCCCATCTGGCCTTTGGATGATGAAACTGCTGCTCCTGTGTTCTGACACGACCTGTCCCTTCACATCAGGTCGCTGTGATGGAGACTGTCAGCATGGCACGCTCGCATTTGTTCCTGACTCATAAATCCCCCTTACACACATGTGCACTTACTCACACACACACACACACACACACACTCACACACACTCACACACAAATCACTGCTGGCTCACCAACAACCTTTTGTGTCTTTCTCCCCTGTACACACATGTTGCCCCACCCGTCTGTCAATCACAGCTTCTGTAAATAGTGAGATGAACAAATCTGCCATGTCCGCAGAGAGACAGTAGGCGCCTGACACCTCAAGAAAAGCCATCACCAACCGCCATTCAAATCCAAAGATTATATTCAAAGTGATTAGGGAGTCGGGCATTTGTATACAAACACTGTGGCTACGCCTGCATACACGTTCAGTCACACACGTCTGAGCACTTTTCTCCTTTTGATATGATACACGGCTCAGTTGTGAATGCTGCTTGAGTGAAGCTGTGTCCGCTCCTCAGCTCATGGACGATAAAAGCACCTTTTATCTCCCGGCAGCTCGTTGCACAAAACTTTTTCCTCTTTCTCAGCAGCACCATCTAACTGGAGGAGCAGCGACGGCAGAAATGAAAAGAATTGGAAAAGCTGTGTTGTCAAAGCACAGAGACCCAATACATTAGTGGAGGTAATTTACAGTAACAAGGATTTAGTACAAAAGGGATGGGTTAGGCTCATATTTAAAGACATAATTCATTTCTGTAAATGGAAGAAAAGAAAGCTCCACAGTTTCTGATGTCAGTGCAATGAAGTAAAGGAAAGTTTGGCTTTGGTTGAGTCTACAACTGACAAAATGTAACAAAATTCAAAGCTCAAGCAGCTGAAGCTTAAAATTTACCCTAATTTACTCAACTCCAATAAGTTTGACTGGCTTATTTTTCAATCCAATACTAGCTTGTGTCTGAGTTAAATGATTTATTTCACACACAATTATTCTTATTAAAGCCCCAGTGGCTTGTTATATTGTAGTAAACTGGTTTCTTGTACTGACTGTCACTCCTGTGCGTCAGAGGACATTAGGGATGCACCCAGCTCTGAATACGTTATTCAGCACAGCACAAATAATGCATGAAAAACAATTTATTTTACCCAGAGATTCCCATTACGATTCAGGAAGACAAACACCCTCATGATTGACATGTTTGTATGTTAGTTTTGTGTTTTTTACTTTTATGTTTCTTTAATTCCATTTATATTATTATGAATTGTAAAAAAGGATGCATTCACCTCTTTTAATCACTGATTAATTACTGCTGTTCTGCTGTTTTTCTGACAAAGCTAGCTCTTTCTTAAAAACACGATGTTTGAAAGCTTGGTCGAGCACTCAGTGCAGTGGGACAGACAGGCTGAGAGGACTGGTTATTTTTAGACAAAGAAGCAGATTGTTGAGGACTTTGCGGTGCATAAGGCTCAGAGAATGACAATCAGACAGGTGAAAATACATCTATTGCATTGCCTTGCAACATAACGCGTGTTTGTGCTACATGTCATGAAAAAAACAAGAAGTGCACGGAAGTTGTTTTCCCTTTCTGTATCTGTTCAACCAACAAAATTATCTATATCTGAAAGTGTATTTCTATCTTCGAAGCGAAAAGGCTGGAGGTGGGTTTGGTTCATAACAAAAGTCACTTCAGATTTAGTAAATGTTGTATTTTCTATCCTAATACTCAATGCAATTGTTTTTCCTTAAACATGTCTCATTTATTTTACATTAATTTCTTAAAAATGTATTGTCCACATCATCACTCAGTACTTTTCATCCTTCTCTTTTTTCTCTCTCTATCTTCCTGTCTGTTATTGTTACACTCTCATAATTTGTCAAGATAACAAAAAGGAATTCAAAAGCAAAACACAGTGACGCGAGGAAAATGAAACAGAAAACAAGCTTTAATAAGGTAAGCTGATTACAAGCAAACAAAAGCAAGAAAAGAAGCAAAAAGAAAAAAAATTAACAAGAAAAATATATAAACAGTGGACTTAATAACAAATCAAGAAAACACAAGGAGAAACAGACATAAGACTGGCAAGCAGAGACAGACTGGCTGTGAAGGAAAGGAAGACATGGACTTAAATGCTAGAACTAAAGAATGAGACACATGTGAAACATTTGTGTGAGGCAAATATCACACAGGAGGGGAACTCCGCAGGACATCGGATATGACCCAAGACAAGACAATGTTACCAAAATAACACAGTAAATGCAGGAAAACGATATAACATAGATGTAAAAATCCAGTGAGCTTGAGGCGTTGTGACATAACTAAACATTTTAACTGTGCGAACTCTCCAACTTAGACTGGGGGACATAAACAATCAGAAACTGCAAATATATTATTAATGGTGAAATGAGAATATACATTTTCACGATGGAAATAGAGACTTTTAGAGTAATGATACATAGAGAAACAGTTCTGTTAAAATAATCCTTTTGTCCAATTATGGGCTTTATTAATTCTTTATAACCAAATGTTGCTGCTGTTTGGATAAAAGTGAGGAGATAGAATAGAGCTATATCAACAGCCTGTGCTTACCAGTGATTATCAACTATCCTCAGTACAGTTTAACCAACAAGAAGAATAAAAAAAACATCAGACTCCTCTCTGCCTCTCTGTCCTGCTGCATTCTTCAAAGGTTTCTCACATTTTGATTTAAAAGAAGCTCTTCATTTCCAGTGTGGCAGAAATTATCACAAATGGCTGGAAGGCCTCACATATTTAACACAGGTCAAAAGTTGATGCAGCAAATGTAGAAATCACTGTTAAAGGATCCACGGCAAGCTTTAAGGATTTATCCAAAGCTAATCGAGATAAAGGAACCTAATTGCTGAAGCACAGGCATGTCAATCATGGATTTTTTTCCTTCAAAAATGATACTGAGCTAATTCAAGTAAAGAGAAATATTTGTTTCTATCATGCTGTTTATGTTAATAAGATTTTGCAGCATTTCTAGTTTCCATGCTTTGTTCTTTCTTTGCATGTACTTGTTTAGGTAACAGGACAATGTTTTGTTGTGGTCAGGAGTGAAAGAAAAGTTCCTTCTTCTGCAAAAAGAATCTGAGGATGAATAGAACTTTATCTGTGATGCTGAAAACACACACAAAAAAAATACAATTTAATTAAATCAATACTGTTTTTTTCAACAAGCTTTGTTTCTTGAAAAAAAGTCCACCAATCTTGCTGTGCAGAGTTTTTAAATTATCAGGGCATAAACTTTACAGAAAATTCTGTTGTTTAACTGAACAGCTTAAAACATGAAAATCACAATATGATCACTAATGTGTTAAATGTTGTAAGAACTCCAACCAAGTGACAACATGAGAGCAAACAGATCCAGATGTGAAGGAGTGAACAGCAGAAGTGAGATCTCTGAATATTGTAAATATCACCATCCTGTGTGTCCTGACACTTCAGATGTCACCTGCTCCCATGACTTTGTTTCCTCATTAAACACACTCACAGGGTCTGCATGGAACAGACACCATGTTGGGGGCTCAGTCTCTAAATTCAGCGGTTCCTCCCATCCCCATCCCCACCGCCTCACTCCTCCCTTCCGCTGACAGCTGTGAATAAAATATTCCCCTTTATGCAGGTTTTGTCAGCCATTTGATACGCTGCCTTGCTACTCATGGAAGACAAAAGCAAAGAGCGAGTGCTGGCTTTGAGGTTTTTGATAGCTCATGTACAATCCTGATGGATCATTCCTCGTGGTGGCAAAAGCTTTAATCAGTGCTCCACCAATACCTTGGCAACAAACAAACAAGCGTACTTGTTTCTGTCCTCAATGCAGACTTCTCTCAGGTATCCAGGGCTGGAATGCACGGATGTCAACAAGATGACTGCCATTTGAAGTGTGGGAGAAATGTGATCTGTGGATAGTCTCACATGAACACACACACACACGCACACACCTACACATACACAGACACACGCGCTACATATATAATAATACCCTTCTCTTACATTTTGAGTGGTGTCATAGAATCAGGGTGCACAGGGAGCACAGGAGAGGGCAGCTTTCTGACCTCTCCTACTTTTCTCTGTACATGACAGACATGTTTAACAAGAGATGTATATTTTGCCACTTTCTCTGTCAGTTCACCCTCTTTCTTTGTTTCTCACATGATTGCTTGGGTGCTATGTGTCTGGTTTGGTAGGAATCACCAAGGTGAGTGGTGTCATAGCTTCTGAAAGCTACATCAAAAGCAAGTGGCAGGGGTTGCATTTGATGGAAGGTGGCGTCTCTCGATTTGGAATCGTAAGTTGAGACTACAACTTAACTCAGACATGGAGGGTGGTGAAACCCCGGCGCTGTGATCTAATATCTCCCCTTGAGTCAGACCCACAGAACCCCAGCAAGAGGCTGTGATCATGCTGCTCCCCCTGCATGCCTACAGACTCGGCTTCACAACTCTGATCTCACACTCTTTCTTGTCTAATTGCCACAAGTCTTCAGTGGTGAGATGGTGTGTTTATACCCATGATACTCAAAGATACCTTGCTATTGATAAAAAAAAAACCCTTCCATTTGAGAAGTAGCGCCTCTAAAAGCAGATCCCAAGTGTTCAAAATATTTTTAAAAAGGCTGCTTTGCCGCATACTGTTAGCTGATGATCACAATGCCGTCACTCACAGCTTATTTTATTGATTGACAGCAACAGTTTCCTTCGCCACTTGTATCGTATTTCACACTTAATTTCCAGGCTGTCTCTCAATTGATAGGTCAAATATTTCACTTTGTCGTAGCAACCAAAAAGTCAGTGTTAATTGGAAAAAGGAAAGCTTTTTTTCTGTTTTCTTTAAAGAAGTGGCCTTTTGAACAATGATGGCATCAGAGGAAAGATAAAACAAAATATCGATTAGGAGTAAAACTAGGAGAAGACAGAGGCACTGACAGGGCCAGAAGTGAGGAGCTGCATGATTGAAAAACATTAAAAGCTCAGGTTTTGACCACACAAACTGTAGCAAGTTGTTCAGAGGAATAAGAAAAACAATGAGTGAGTTATTGTAAGGTTTAAAGCTGTGATGTTAGACTTTGAGGATCAAACACCCATGTTTTTACATTTCTATCATAATTCTTTCATAATTCTATGTCATTCTAGGATATTGCTTTGTTGTATAACAGAAAATGCCTTTTAACTTTGCAACACTGCAGCAACCGCTATTCTTTAAGCAACAAAAAGGCTGAGAAAAAGAAAAAGAACATAGCATTTATCTAATTTTGCATGAGCACATATCAGCCCTCCAGGCAGATCAATTTTCTGCCCGACCTCATCAGGTTTAAAGAGGTGAGACTCTGCTCTCAGTCCATTAAGCTCATTAGGAAATGAGTGAGAAATGCGATGTGAGAAGGGAGTAATCTGAGAGAGTAGACGATGTGATATATCAGCTTCAAAACCCCACTCTCCCTCTCTCTGTCTTGTACGTTCTTATGACACATAAAATCCCTAAATATTACCGCAAGCATATACAGTATTATTTTCATCTGTCATGACGGAGGTTTCTCTCAGACCACAGAAATTCTACCTACTCTTCAAACCAAACAATGTGGGATGGAAAAAAATAAATATGCACATTATCTTTAGTTGTGGTCAAATCCACCTTGTAGCCTTTATGCTAACCAAAGTTGAACAATGCCAAGCACAAGAATTCCTGAAGTTTGCATTACTTTTCAAAAGTGAGTATATTGTGACCTTCAGGGCATGTAAGTCAGATAAATTATTAATAGCTCCCCCTCCACAAACACATACAGACACATATACACAGAATTATGGGCTTCTTCACAATAGCAAAGTTGCAGTATAAAGTTACAAGAAAGACAGTATCAGTATCTAACAGACTTAAAATGAGACTTAATGTTCATAATGCTTTAATGGACTGTTGTTCAAAATTACAACAATTAAACTTCAACACATTATGGACAAAGCATGCTAACACCAGGTTCAACATACCTATAAAATAAGCCATAAAATACCACAAAAAACAAAGGTAAACTCTGGATGAACCAATGCTATGATTTGTGTTAGTTCTTTGACATAGCATCAGTTTCAGCAGGGTGATAGTTTGATCATTTAGGCCTAAAAGTCTTTATTAGCTTGAACGAGTTCAAAGATGGAAAAGCAGAGTTTTGTGACTTCTTGTCTCATAGGTCTAACAGTCTGTTAAAGCATATGATTATTAAAACAGATACTTTACTGAGTAAAATGCATTAGAATAGTATTTTGACTGACAATCAACATATTTATCTCTCAAAAACAATTTACATCAGATCTGAATTTGTCCCTTCTGTCACCAGTGTAAACTATAAAAGAGCCAAGTAACGCCATCAATGATCCAACCAGTGATAAATTCGTCAGATTAGAGTATAAATTCCTAATCTAGAAGGGTTTTTTACCAATAGATTCAGTTGAAAAATAGGAGAATCAAGAACATTTGACTTTATATGAGTTTATATGAAAAATTCAAGAAACACCTCATTTGGAGATTTTTCAGTTGACAGAGAGGCTATAAAATATTAGAATGTTGTGATTGGAATTGATAAATGCTGCTAACTAACATGCAACCCAGTCCAGCATGAACCACCTGTGCAGCACAGTTTGCACTGGTTATTTTGGTTTTTATTGCAGAGGCTGTTAGACTATCCCTCTTACTATATAAATGCTGATATGGTAGTCCACATTTGTAGTCTGCATTAAAATGAGAAATGTTGAGCAACAGAACATCAGGCAAAAATATGCCACTACATAAGTTATACTGTGATGCTATCAGTAAGTTTTCAGTAGATCAGCCCTATAAACCCGTTCCAATCATGATAGGCACTTTGTTTTCCTTTTATGAGCGAGCAGCAAATAAGATGAAACAAAACTCTGCCCTTCGTTTCGCCATTTATAAATATAAAGGGAATAAACAGAGTTTTCTAAAAATGTGTGTTTGTTTGAAAAATCATCAAACATGTAAAGAAAAAGGAGAAAGTAAAGCAGATAGCGAGGAAGAGAGAAAGCACCCGGAAGCCTTAATGAAACAAGAGCACGGCAATTACATTTGTTTTCAGCAAACATCCCTTTGTGTATCTAATTAGAATTCAAGGTCATATACATTACATTGTATAAACATAAGACATATTTACCAACTTTGAACTCATGTTGCAGTCACAGCTATAATTGAATATAATGCATTTCTCAGTGTATTTCATTATGAGAGCCATACTCTTTCATCCATACACGTGCAAACATAATAAGTGAACGACCCATGACGCTCTGGGTCCAATTCATATGCTAAATAGGAAAATGACGGTAAAGAAAAGGTAATTAGAGAAGGAATGGAGGAAGGAGCAGGGGAGAGGAAGTGAAAATTAGAAAAGTGGAAGCACTGAAGCAGAGAGATTGAGGCATTTTAGAAAGAGCTAAACGTGCACACACACACACACACGCACACACACATCCTCACTCACACCAGCGACACACACTGCTCAGAACAATAGCATCTCCAGGGTTGAGTCGCAGACAGATGTTCTTCTGCAAAGCAAATGCCAGCAGGCTCTGTGAAATTATTAATTAGAACTCAAAACGTATTTCAAAAATAACAGTTATTACAACACCCCAAACTGCCACCCTAATTTTCACCTGGATTACCATAAAATGAACATTCACCCACACACACACACTTACTTACACACACACACACACATCTATACGTCACACTCACAGGCTCTTGCATACATGCATGTATCCAGCAACACCTGATGGAAATGCCAGTCTTGATCAGGAAATCAGGTGAAAATAAATTTGAGAAAACGCCAGTCGTCTGTTTAAGTTCTGATAAGGTTGCCGCTCCTCTCCAGACAGGCTGTTGCCTGTTGGCGTTCTTTAGCTGCACAGAAGCATCAGCACAGATAACAATATCCTCTCATGTTACTCGCACACATCAGGTGAGCCTGTCCTTCTACAGTCAGTCTTTACTCCCTGAGGGGAATTGTATATAACAAGACAAAAGTCTATTTCTCTGCTGTCTTTTGTAGATAAATTAAGCGTAATGTCGCTGGTCCTTCCTGAGTCGAACAAATCCTCTGGTGTTACAAAAGTATATACAATCTGAAGTGGAGGTTTTTGTTTGCTCAGAGATGTATGAAAACAAAGAGTAATCAAGTGCCTCTCAGGTAAAAATCCATTGCTTTTGCTTAGAATAAAGTAAAACAATTTTTAACAGAATATTTTCTATCCAGCTAAAGATGCATCTTTGGTGCCAGCAGCTGTTACATTGAAATGAATACAAAGAACGACATGGTTAGCATGAAGAGCAGCATCCTCTGTGGATTAACAGACAATAAATTTACAGGAGCAGAATCTACACAGACTCTGTCTGAGTTCAGATTACATCACAAGATAGCCCTGGATAAAAGAATAGTTTTAAATAGAACCACTGCAAAAGTGTTTAGTGTTTATTTAGAGACAATTCATACAGTCGCTTTGTCTAGCATAGACGTCATGAAAGGGGAATGCCAGTATTTTTAAACCTGAACCCTATTTTTACATGTTTTGATCTACAAATGACTGATTCTTACTCAAAGTCTTATACTTGTTCCACTGGGTCACTGTCACTGGCTGCAATGGCTGCAATAACTATATCCAATAAAACTCTTTTTTTCCGCTTACAGGCTACAATTTATTATTTTAAGTTTCTGACAATATCAAACAGACCCTTTCAGATATAAATACTGACCCCTTCTTCATTTACAGTCAAGCAAACTGGGATTCCATGTTAAACAAAAAGGATTTTTCTCTAACCAGAAGGTCTTTTTTTTTTCAGGCACCAGCAACTGTATCTTTTGGTCCTGACTGGAGGATTTATTGATCCTAACCCTCTGATGGCCGTATTTGGGCTGTCCCCGCGGTCTCAAAGATCACTGCTTACTCAACTCTCGTTCTGATCTCTACACTTCTTCCTCATCAACAGATTTCTCCCAGAGATCAACAGCATCTCACTAGAGACGGCTGGATTATGCAGTGGCACTCTCAGGCAGCAAAGGCATTTTCTCAGCTCAACCAGATAGTTTTCAATAGACTTGGCAACTTTTTCTTTTACAACATTTTAGAAACAGAATGAAGCCCAATTAATGACTGCCACATCCTGCCTGGTGATACGCTCTGTTTACAGTGCTTCGCTTTCTTTTGTCACTTCCATGTAGCCTGATCCAGGCTTCTGAATTGAACATCTTAATTATTATCAGCAGTTCAAATAGCCCTGCTGTTGTGTTTATTGACAGCTGTGTCACCTTTTGGAAAAACAACAAAGTTAATAAGAGCTTTGTAGTGAAAATATGAGTGTCAGTGCCAGAAAAAATGTGACTAATCAACATGACAGAAGTTAACAGCTTCTAGCTATTATTATCACAACTGAATGACTGGATCTGACTGAAGGTCAGTAACTACTGATACATTAGGACAAAATTATGCTGCTCCAAAACAGAAAACAGTTAACACGAAGGCGATGTCAGACTAAATAATTAAACAAAAATCAAATCTCAATTTAGTGTAATTGTCGGGCCAAGTTCCATCTTTCTCAGCTCATAATTGGCTTCTCCTGTTTACTAGAGCAAAGTCAGCGTCTAATATTTGCCTGCCTGTTTTGAAAAAAGCATTCTTTTTTGCAAGAAGAAGCCACTTGGATGGTCTAATGATTACCTCCATTGTCATTGTCATTGTGGAATGCCACAGGGCAGATTGTGCACCCTGCCATGATACCAATTTTCAGGCGCTGTCATGCTTTGGTAAGTACCAATCCAATGTTCTGAAGCATATTAAATTTTGCACATTTTGTCTTGAAAATGGGTTTTAACACATTTTTTTGGGTAGCATTTGGTACACACACAAAAACACAAAATTTACCACAGAAAGCTGGATGGTGCTGAGCCAAATGCGTCTTCCTGGTCTATTACCCAGCATGTTTTAGACTGGATAATCCAAAGAGCAAGGTTCTATATTTTATTCAGATATGTCTGGAAAGTGAATCACAGTTACTTTTCCAAATAACTAAGTTATTTATTAATGCTCCTCTACATTATTTGCACCTACAGAAAACATACTAGTTAAAATGGATCAATTCTCCTTCAGCATGGCAGATGCTCCTGGTCTTTACAATTACCAGAAACCATCTTGTTCTTTCATTAGCCTTACAAAAATCTCTCAGCACCTGGGGCACTTCTGTTAACCTTCCAGCAGAAAATATCAGATCCTTGAGATGCCAATCTCTTCAATGCTTTACTGCATTTTGCATCTTTTCTCCATGTTGGTTGGCTAAAATCCCTCTTTGTGTTCAGGTGCATCACAAAACATCTGAACTTTCAGTGACTTCCCCAGTCTGTGTGTGCTTCATGCAGTGATTTGTATCCTACTTTGTTGCTGTCAGTCTACCACTATTCTTTCCAGTGAAGTGAGCGAATTTCAACAAATTTAAAGGGATCCTTGCAGAACTCTACCCCAACTGACACTTTCTTTTTCATTTCTTTCGAACATTTTTTCCCTCTTCAAAGCTATGAAATGACTCAGGTTTTCTTGTAGCTTCCCTTTCCCTTTTTCTCATCTTCTGATACCTTTCTCCATTATTTTTTTGAGTTTCATTCTCTAGTGCACTAGGGCTGTCTTTTACTGTTATGACTATAACTTCCTGAGTTCTTAGATTGCTCGGGTTCTTATTAGACTCCAAACTTTTTTGTTTCATATCTGTCTGGAATTACCTGTTTTATCTTGATTGTTCTCAACTTTTCCTTGAAGGCTGACTTGTTCTATTTTCACTATTATGCAAAATGGCTATTACAACACTGGTCTCTTTAGTCTGCCTGTAAATGACATAGATGTGGGCTTTAGAACTGCATGCAGCACACATACCAGAGTTCAGGCAATAAAAACACTTGGTTGGTATTAGAAAAGGGTCATGGTTTGGGTTAAGGCTACATTTACGTATTTGTGATGCAAAATATGTCACATCTGTTAACATACAGATGTACATATGACACAAAGTCTTCCTGTATTTGCTCGTCACATCAGTCAACCCTAACCTTCCACCTTATGCAGGCTTTTAAGCCCTTTGACATACATCACTTGACATTTTGTGTGGTACACAGATGCATCTGCTCTTTACAGAAGTGAATGAGAAGGACTGGTTTATCACCTGCAGGCAAAATGTAACTTTGGCTTCAGCACTGCATGGGTTAAGTCATGTTATTAGTCTGCAGATAGAAGATACATCCATAATTATGGAGGTTGAAATATGCTGCATATAAAGGAAAACAAACCAGCAAAACTTGGTAAATCACCAAAGTCAGTAAGCTCCATCCACTGAGAATGCCTGTGGGCAACAAAATTTCACAGAAATCAATAAACTAAATCTTAAGATATTTCATAGCTTATTTGAAAGTTTGACCTGCTGTTGACACTGCAGGAAAAGTCAGTTGATCATCAAAATTGTTTTAGTTTGGTTCTCTAGGCATCGTGAACAACACTGAATAGTTTTTTTTTTTTTTTTAAAAAAAGGTTTGTGTGAACTAAAGTAATACATTGACATACTGAATGACAAACTTGCCATCTCTTTGGGTAAAGCTGCTTGCATTGCTAAAAATAAATTTACTTATAGTAAATAAAGCAGGATCAGACATTTTCTCTGTGTTTTCTTGTGATTACATTTTAAACAACTGAGGGCTTGATCAAATATATTCAGTATTTTTTAAATAAATTAATAAATCGTGAGTGAATTTTATGCTTTTAGAAACAATGTTTCTATGTAATTCTGCCTGTATATACAACATGAATACCATAACGGTGGTGCTACACATCCTCATGAAGCTACAGAACAAGGTTTATAGCATATTTTATGAAAACATTGCTAAAGCTAAGGGTGTTGAGAAACAGGAGTGCAATGCAACTGTGCATCTACACAGGATGCACACTTAAACAGAGCTCCTTTGCTTGCAATGTATATCCAAAATGCTGTATACAAAGTAGGCCATACAGAATGTACCCTACATGCAGATCTTAACAGCTCTCCTGCACTGTATGATCCTCTTACTGTAAGCCTCTCACATGCAGGTTTCTTTAAATTGATAAGAGTCCAAAATGTTTCTTCATGTGTCAGCAGAGCCCCCACCAGATCAGACCTGTCTGCCTGTCAACTGCTGCATGCTGGTTAGCATCTGGAGGCATGACACAGCTCACTGTGGTCACAATCATCGCAGTGTGTTTGTCCATCTGCTCCAGGATGCTGAAGATAAAGATGCTGACCCTCCTCAGCAAAAAAATCAGAAGTTATGCCTTGGCAGTATTAAGCTTTAATGTATTTCTGTATCGACCTTTCTTTATTTATTTTGACACATTTAGCTTGTTTTGTCTCGTCATTATCATCAAACCAACCAACATAGTCTTTCAAATTTCTCACAGACTGACAGAACTTGTAAGTCATCATGCTGTTTGATTAACTATACTGGCCTATTAGCATTTTCATTAAACCATTCCATTATTGTAACACAATGTGTCCTTCAAACTCGTTACTGTGCACTGAGCAGCCAACTACGCTCATGCAGTTTACCCCTATCTTGACAAGGGTAAGATAAGGGCAGAAATATTAAAGCAAAACTGTCCATCTGTCGTAATGTTTTATTTTTATTGTTTTGCTGATCTTTGCTTTACGCAGCCCCCCTCTCTCTCTTTCTCCCTCTCTTTCTGCCCCTTTGCATCTTTTTCTATCTATCTCCTGTCTGTGTTGAGAGTACCGCAGTTAGTGGATCGCTGTGAAATGCCAGCTGTCAGAGTGACAGACGCAGTGTCACCTCTGTGCAGTCACGTCAGCAGGGCGACAAGCCGTCAACATGTGCATGGGTGTATGCGGGAACAGAGAGAGAGAGAGGTAGGGAGAGGGAGAGAGAGACACTGAGAGAAAACAAGTGGGTGTTTATTTGTATTGCTATACTTGAGAGGACGAGTCAGTGTTGTGGTTTCAGGGGATTTTCAGAAGATACAGGTTAGGATGAAATTAAAGCTAGGGATTAAACATGCATCAGCTAAAGGGGGCAGAGATGAAAAAAGGCACAATGTAGAAGTATGTATGTATATGCACATACAGTAGCTGAGGGAGAAGCAGCAGCCTGAGGTGAAGGGAGAAAGGTCACAACAGAAGTGAACAGTAGGAGGTGGTGGATAAAAGGAGAAGAACCGCCTCATTGTAGGGCAGCATCAGTAGAGAAGTAATAAATAAACAAGAGAAAAGAGTGAAAAAGAGAGAAAGGATGGAGTCAGAGAGACATGAAAGAGCTTGTGCGGATGTTTCCAGTTTAAATGAAAAAAAAGAAGAAAAATAGAGAATAAATTTGCAGAACAGAAGGTCAAAGACCAAAATAAAAGAACAAGAGCTGAATAAAAAGAAAGAAATGGAATGTACTCCAGAGCAGCTAAAAGCGAGGGCAGAGTGAAGGGATTAGAGTGACTAAGTGAGAACAGGAGATAGGGACAGCAATGAAGTAGATGGATTAAAAACAGTAGGACAAAAGGAGGATAGAGGGGAGGATTTGTTATGGCTGAGGAGGGAACATGAGCCACTGACCAACAGCGAAATTTGAAGGAGCCTCCTCTCTGAGCCTTGGACTAATACCACCCTGAGTCTGAGTCTATGGACAAATGTTCATCCTGTGTTTAACAAAAAACAATGGTTTATCCTTGGTTACAGCCTGAAAATGGAGTAAAGAAAAAAATAATTAAAATTCCAATTATCTAGCTGTGATAAAGAGTTTTTCTTTTTTTAATTTTGTGGCATTAAATACAGAGTGTTTACAATTATGCATCATTCACATAAAATAATTAACCTTGCTGAAAACTATGTTCCTTTCTTGATGACATGCTTTTGAAATGACATTCAGAATAAATATAATATTTTAAGCACACTTATAAATGCACAAATGGGTGATTTGAAAAAAGAGATGATGAGATGATAACAAAAACTACAGAGGCAATTTCATGTCAGAAACCTTTTCATTCCTCAGATAATATCAGTCACCTTAAATGTAAATAACTTAAACAAATATGCAAAATATAAATAAACCTGCTCCATATTTTTAAAAAAGTACTATTTAAACTATTGACCCACACTATTGCTTGGTGTTTTTTTGAGTTGCTTTAACAGGTGCAGCACCTTACAATTGAAAAAGCTCCTTCATATTAAAAATGAAAGAATATTACTATTCCTTGTCTTATCTTCTTCTTTAGAGCAAATAACAAATTCTCTTTGCAATGTGAAGGGTGAGTCACTTTTGTAAAGTTTATTCAGAAACTATGTGAAAAAATGTGTTATTGTCAGCACAGAGGCAGCAAGACAATGATGGTAGACAAAGAAATTCAACACACCTTCAAGAAATTTGGGCGTTTTTTTTTCAAATAGATTATAACCATAATTGACTCAACAGAGAGGAGGTTCACATTGACACATAATTCACTTACAATACAAAAGCTATTGTCTTGCGGATCCGTTTAAATCTTGGCATTATGACACACTTTTCCAGCTACAGTGGGTCTAAATTATAAACACTTAAAGACATGATTCAGAATATCAAATAAGTTAATAACAGAACTTACAGATTCAAAGTAAGAGATGATCCACCGATCCTTAAGTGCAAGAGAAATCCCACCCTGTGATTATCATGTTTACCTGCATGACGCTGCTCTGCGACACCCCCTGCAACACCAATTGACACGCATCCTTCACTGATTGGTTCCTAATTCGCGCCATGGTCCAAACGCTCTGGATAAGTGTGTTTGAATGAGGAGCAGAGACAGACAGCGGACGTAGCACAGCCAACGGGCGTTAATTTAGAGTTAAGTCATTTAATTTGCTCGTTAATATCGTTCGTCATCCGACCGTTTCCGAGCCCCTTTTCTCATCCAATCAAACTCACAGCTCACGCACGAGAGCCGGTAGCCGCTCACTTCAAGGACCAGCTGGAAAACCCGGACGGGCTCACGGACGGACTGACGTGAGTAGACCTGTCGACCTAAAGGACCATGAACGTATTTGTTTGTTTGTTTGTTTGTTTGTTTGTTTGTTTGTTCAAATGAAACTGAGCTGATTTTGAACTGTTGTGCATTTTTCGTCGGAAAATCAATTTAAATGAACTGAACTGATCTGAGCGGAAGTGAACACTGATCTAAAGAAAAACCTGAGCTGACTTTTGAGTCACGATGTTTGATTTCACTGTATTTTCTCTGTTTGGGGCTCAAAATTAAATTCTGTGTTTTAGTCGAGTTTTGATTTAATACATATTTTAGTTTATTTTGATCACTCCGCTTTAATCATTCCCCATGAATATAAGAATAAGTGTGTTTAATTTGCATCCTTTGTGGGGCTTGATTTGAACCGCTAAAGAACCAAATTCCAAATTAACTATCTTAAATGCCAGTATGGAGACCTTGCTTATATCCCCAAAAAAATAAAATTCTTGTCAAAGTCAAACTGTTACAAACTCTTAATAAGAGATCAGTCCTGAGTAAGTTTGTGCACACTCACAAGTAAGTAATTGTCATGGGGCCAAAAATTAACTTAGCTCTTCTGTCCTCTAAGGCAGGAAGCAGATGCGGTCTTTTCTACTGCTCTGTGCAGCCAATGACAGAGCAGTTCCTGTGCATAGATGTGGGATTCAACATAATGCTAGTGAGTCTGGTGCCTTCAAGAAAAAATTGTCCACCTTTTCATAGGTAATTTTTGGTCTGTGGGTATAGATACTCAGAGGTTGGGTGGTGCTATTCAAATAGAACTGCACTTGACATAGGAGGGGAGCCATATGTGAATGGCCTGTTGAGAGTAATGTTTTCAGATCTTGACAACCTACAAAAAAACTTGGATTTCCTGTTTGCCAAGTGGTGAATTGGTAGGCAAATAGTATGTACAGAAGCTCTAATGAAATTCAGTTTTTATTATGTTCACCTTAATTGTTTAGGATACCTTTTTAAAGATGAGGAAAAGCTTTGTGGCAGTGTAAAGAAGCATCTATGTAGACTGATGTTGTCTGTTTGCATGACAGTCATTTTGCTCAGAAAATAATTGATTTAATAGCTGAACAGAAAGCTAATTTAACTGCAGCTATTTCAAAACAAACCCTTCAAAGCCATGTTAAGTGTTAACCTAATGTTTTTCTGTGGCATCCTGCCTTATCTGGGAAATCATTTGTGGGGGAAACATGATGAAAATGGAGTCAAATAATTTAGTTCAGCAGGAAATAGAGGTGCATAAATAATGATGGAGCTGTGGGCAGGAATAGCTGGACCTGTGGTAGAAATCTGGCAATTGATTTCCATAATAATAGAGTTTAAAAAACCAACCAGTGTAACCTTTTGAATAACTTCTGAAAATTACAAGCCATACACTGCAGTGACTGTCCACTTGAGATTGAAATCTTGAACAAAACTAGAGTAACAATTCTTCTGCAAGTTCTCTAGTGGCTTATTCATGAGTACCAATCACTCCTGGGGTACCTGACCTGGCCCTCCATGAATACTAATGAGCACAAAATGATAGGAGCGCAATTCACTTCCTTAGCAACAATACAGGGCAGAGTAGATATGAAAATAAGGTGACTGGCGAGTCAACAGAATGCGCCGACACATCTCTGTGGTGTCAGACGACAGCACTTTCCCCAGGGGTCTGGTAGAAAACCAAATGGCTTTTATTTACCTGGGAAAATGCCGAGGTGCAGATAAGTGCAAAATGAGTAGGGGGTGGTGGTTGTGGTGGTGGTGGTGGTGGTGGGGGAGAAGACAGAGAGTTAGAGAGAGTGAGAGATAATGATGAAAGCGCCTTTTTAGCCCCAAGAAGGCAATGAGTCATCCAATTGTCCGCACTGACTCACTGCGGCCTGGATACATCCGCAGCCCTGAACGTTTTTGGTCACCGTGGTTACCGGGCACACGGGCTTCGACACGCTGCAGAAGGAAGTAGGCTGGAAACTCATGTGTTTTATATTTACATGCATGTTACATTACGCACTTCTACAAACGTAAGACGCTGAGGAATATGTAGGTTGCCTAAAAGCAGTAGGCAGCGTTGATAATTGCTCCGCGGTTGGCTGTTATTTCAGTCTCCAGCTGTGGGGGAAGATGCGTTGTCACTATTGACAGACAGACCCTGAGTGACAGCCCTGCCTCCCTCTCCCCCTGTCTTTCTTTTCTCTCTCCTCCTCTCTGTTCCTTGCCATCGGCCAGCATTTCCATCTCTCTGTGTGTGTTCCAGGGCCTTATAATGAAATTCATTACTGTTACAGATAGGAGAGTAACACCCGTTTAGAGATCTGTGTAGAAAATCAATCACAGGCTGGTTCAGTGTGGGGAAAGTTCACTGAGGTTTCTCTGTGGTTGTGGTTGATGTCTGCGGCCTCTCCAGCTATGGCATTTGCTGTTATCAAAGGAGGAGGGGTGGGTTCTTGAGTTGGAAAGATGATACTTTCTTTGACCTTGGGTGCCTCTGGCATGTGTCTGCACAAATAAATTCAGAGAATGTTATTTGAATTAAAAGAATCATGCACGATTATTAGGTTGAGTGCCGCCACCTACATTGATTTCTGTTGTAAAAGAGAAGGAAAAGCAGTGGTGGCAAGGTCATGGTCTGACTCCTTAAAATAAAACTACAGAGGGAGATTAAAAGCCAAAGGTTTACTCATTGAATCAGTCTTTCTGAAAGCCAAAGGGAACTGGCGATGAGAGTGGTACTGCTTTCTGTGATGAGTAATTCTGTCCTTAAAAATGTTATGTAACAGCAATATACCTTGTGTGTTTCTCTTGTATATTCTTCCTGAATATTATATGCTCATGATTCATGTTGAAGCTGCTTGGGTCAAGGTTGAAACAGTGAAAATGAGTATGTACTTTGTGCTCCGCTGAGAGAGACAGCAGCCACATTTTAGCTCTGTATAGGTGGCTGCTTGCCTTAAGCTTTATATTAAGCTCCACATCATGACCATAGGGCATTTTTATTATATTTTTTCTTGGCTCGATCTTACAGAACACAGCACTTAACTATCTAGGGAACCAGACAAATCTGCCGAGCTCATGTTTTTCACTCTGGCAGAATAGGGTGGGGAGGTTGGGGGGTCTCCATCCCTGCTCATTCAGATAGATTTCCAACCACCTTGGCCAATCATGACATTTTATCTATCAGGGTGTGAGTCTGATACAGTGACTGACAGACATATTACTGGTGCAAATTCTGAAAGTTACATATCAGAGCCAAGCAGCAAGTTAAGTGTCAAGTGTCAAAACCTTCCCAACTTTACAACAGGAAAAAATAGTGTTCCAGAGTCTGGAAACAGACTTTTTTTTAAGCTAACTGGCCCTTTCTTGACAACTGTACAGAGGGTCATTTTTTATAAATATACATTTATTCCCTTTTTTAAATTACTTAATGTAATGCATGAATAAGGGTGTGGTGGCGTTGAATGACTGCCGCCTCCAGCTGACTGAAGGTGTCCAAATGTGGTCACATCTGTTTCCAATAAACAAAATAAAGACAGTATCCAGTTGCTTCCAGAGGCGTTTTGATCAGTGCCTGGTGTTTTAAAAGCTATTTTTACTATTCAGTAATTGTCTGCGTTTATCCTTAAACAGTCAAATATACTCAAAGTCTGAAATCAGTGACTAATACTTTTCTTTGCAGTATATCTGGGTCTCTACTTTTGGTATAAAAAACCACTGCAAACATCAAATATGTGTGAATTCTGAAGCAATTTCAGGTCTCTTGATTCAACAGTCAGAATGGAACTGAACCAAAATGGAATAACTTGTCACAAAGAAAAAAGAAGATATGCTATCAAGCAGAGTTTTGAGCCGACTTCACAAACTCTAAGCATCTCTGACTCTGAGTACTTTCTTCTACTAGTTTCAGAGAAAAATGAAAGCAACAATTTGTCGTTTAGAAAGTGATGTGCTGACTTAAAACATGACTTTTTCATCCCGCGGCTCATTCAAGAATCACTCATCATGCATCAAAAATTAAGCCCACAAACAGGCCTGATCTTTTGCATGTGATTAATTGAGGCTGCTGAGATTTGAAGCGTTTCTGGAGAGAGCACATAATTGGTATGACTAATCTCTAAATATTTTCTGCTAAAACAAGCCCAATTTTTATTCTCAATGTCAAAACTTACAATGAACGGAGGAAAAAATAAATGTTCGGGTTGTGGGATCAGAATATGTAATTCCTCCAAATGATTCTGAGATGTGAAAACAGCACACAGCCAGTTTTTTCTTGATTCCTGCAGTTCAATACAAGCTTCCTGTCCTTTGGGATATTGCATTGAAAACCTGTTTCTTTATAGCAACCATATTTTGCAGAACAGAAAAAGGGAGAGGCAATAGTAAGCAATAATAAAAGAATGTAATTGCAGCAGTAAATCACAACTTTCTGCCTCTTTAGAATAAAACACTTACATTTACGACACAAGCATGTAAGTTCATAACAGTGCGACAGTGTGACAGATTTTATTAAGAGTCTATTCCTTGAACAGGATCAGCGGAAAAACTCCTTGAAATTCTATTCAAGTAGAGACAAAGATGGGCCATTCTTAATTTATTCCTTTTTTTTAAGCTCCATCTCCATCTGAAGAACTCGTCTGAGTGAAGTGACCCTGCTTATTCAATAACCGTGACTGTAAATGGTTGATTCAGATTCCCAGCCTTATCAGCTCCTGAAGACTAAAATAGGGTCTACCTCGCTGCCTGCTTAATGCTCACCCTCGCACCTTCAGGGACGGTCTTGGAAGTTTGTCATCGCTTGTCAGGTCTTCCATCAAATCCCCAGAGGGCTCGGCAGTCACAAGCTAAAACTATATTTCTTTTCCTTTTTAAACCCTATTGTAAGTCTGTGATGATAAGAGAGCATGACAGGTCAGGGCGCTTTTTTATTGGCTGTACTTTCTTGTTGAAGGGGGCCGAGGAGAAGACTTATTTTATGAGTGACACTGCATTGACCCTGTGTATGTGATCGATTGAATTACGGCAAACATTCTCTTAGAGTGGTGCCAAGACAAAACAAAAGCATTATTTGTGACAGGTATGTGATAAAAGTGAAGATGATTCATTGAGTGTGTTTGCATTTGCACCAGCATCCTGGTTATGATTTGATTTTTAAAGCCTCCTGGTGATGTTTTGCACATGTAAACCTGATATGCTGGTTGTGAAAAAACCTGTACATGCAAACTGTACTACAGGTATGTAAACATCTTCTGCTGGCTTCAAAACATACAGATTTGTTGAGATCAGGGGAGAGATGAAGACACACCTGCAGGCAGCAGTTTAGAAACCTGGGTATTGTGTATATGAGGATGCAAATAACCAGGTTTTTCATGTTCCCTGTAAACATTTTATCTTGAATATGAGCAAAAACAGGATGAGACTTAAAATCAGGATACTTGTGCGCATGTAAACACAATCATTATCTAAGTTATTTGGGTTCTTCAGTCTGGTGTTTTATCATATTTTTTCACAGTTCCCGTTTGCAGGCTTGTGATGATGGGCAAGGGCAGGAAAACAGAGAGCCCATACACACGCACACACACAAACACACACACACACACAATTACACTGGCCCTATCATCCGCTTTGCATTTTATCCATGATTGAGAATGAAATGCAGCAGACGGAAGAAAAACTCTCGGCCTTCACTTGAGTGGTTTGTTTATGTGCTGCTGCAGAAAGCGGTTTGATTTACTAATCTCAGCGATGTTGCCGTCTCTTCACTATTCCTCCAGTATTTTTTCTGACTCAGCCTCCGCAGGTGGTAGTTAGCTGGTGTAAATAAATGACAAATATTCTTTTAGAAAATATTTGGAGGCAAGTTTCAAAATGGCAAAACTCACCCATGGAATAGCATTTATTCTAGGTTTTCTGCTGCAGAAAACAAACAGTATACTTCATTAACATAGGATTTTTTTTCAAAAAAGTCCGAGTAAAATAAAAATTTAATGTGTTTTTGTCTTTAGTGTTAAAGAAAGAACAATTCAGAGCAGCAGAGAGATCATACATCATTAAAAAATCTAACTCTTCATGATTTACATTAATTCTCAGACTTTGAAATTAATCTATTTTGTATCTACAGTTCTTAATATAACCCTCAAACTTGGAAAAACTCAAAAAGCTTGTTCTTGTCTTGTCTCTGAAGATTGTCTTATTCTGTAAAACAAGACATTTTCTTGTCTTGTTCTGTGAAAAGCGAAGTAGCCACATCAGCCTGCAGTATGTCTATAGCCAGAATGAATTCATCAGACTAGTTTTTCTGTCTCTCTTTTTTTTTAAGATTATTTTTTGGAAACAGTAGGGAGAGAGATGGGGTATGAAGTGCAACACAGGCCCACTGTTAAACAATTGGATTATTGAAGAAAGCAGCAGTGGAACTACATACCTGTGAGAATCAACACTACACTCGAAGAGAGAATGAGCACCTGTAGGAACCTGGGAGTCTAGATCATCTAAAATATGACATGGTTTACACACACACATACACACATACTCTCCAGCAGACATCTTGTTAAGAAAGGCGAGGCAATGCCTCTAACACATCAGACCGTTTAAGAAATTCAGAGTCTCTCTAAGGGTCTTTAAGATCTTCTACTTTGGTGGTGAGAAAAGCATCCTAAGGGGGGTTGGTGGTTTCAACAACTGGTCTGGGAACTGCTTTGCTCAGGACTGTAGAGCCCTACAGAGGATATATACATCACAAGGTACAGAACCGCAACTAATAGGATTATGAACCACTCTGGCAATGGACTTGTCCAGCTTCTCCACTCTTGCAAATGTCTATTTATACAAGTCCAACACAGAGAGACCGAAAAAAAAGCTTTGTCCCTCAGTCCTTCACAATGCTTATGTTGTGTTTATTGCTCACTTATAGTTGAAAGCACACGGACACAGCTTGGAGATTTGGTTGCAGAACTCACACAGAGACGTTTTCCTTTTTTTATATGTTTATGAAAAAGCAAAATGTCATTTTCCCTCATGTATTTATGCTATTTATAAAACACTGTGCCTCCATTCTAATACTTCATTTATATTTGCTTACCAGCCCCACTACTGTGCCAACCTGGATTCCTGACACATTTTTTTGAACGTGTGACAAGCCAAAGCTTTTGAATCTTTGAATCTTATATATACAGGAAACATGGAGGACAAAGTTCAGATGAATGAACAATAATAAACTGAAAAGTGTCAAACGTTGTGGCACAGTGTATGCAAACTGTATTGTGTATATGCTGTATTTGAATATAAAAATATGCATTTAAACTAGTCCTGGAATGTATATAATCTTAAATGTCAGCTCTGATGTGCATTATTTTTGCAACAAGACTGCAGAACCATGAAAAATGAAATGGATTTTTAGTTGACAGCATGATTGACTGCAGTGTTTGTAGAGTTTAATTGTTGTCGTCATCTGCATTGCAAGACACGTCCTTCATAGCCTGATCATAGAAAACACCCCCCCATGAGTTGGGAAGTAAACTGCACATGAATGCAGAAACATATCGATCACACTATTTGAAAGTTACGCAAACTGCTTGTTTGAATTTGGAAAACCATTATGTAAATTTAAATACTATTGCTTTAAATGGTAGCATTTACTTGATAAAGAAATAATTTTACATAACTTTAGAGAAGAGGCCCCTGACTCTTGTACCCGAACATGTATCATGAAAATCCTCCCGGATAAGATACCCTTTATCTGTGGCTACACTCACTCTTTTTAACTGTGTAAGTCAGTACTCCCGTTTACAATCACACTCAAGCCATCTCAAAATTGTTCGGAAAGGTCATCTGTTTTTTTTTTTTTTTGTCATCTGTCTGAGATTTACATCGTCTCACATGATCACATATTTCAGAATTGTCTGATGATTAGAGTGCGGAACTGAGGTGTCCGCGCTGAATATGCATGAATGTCGCACATTGTGTTCCGGATGCATAGGTGTCAATGATTTCCTCCTGAGTCATTATCATAAACTGTGATTTATTGAAATAGCAGTACGGCAACAGCATGACATGATTACCCAAAGCAGTGGCACATAATATTCTAACCTGCATAATCACAATTTCCCTCAAGAAGCAATATTACTTGAGATTTTCTGATGCTTGGTGTTGTTTCAATTCTAGACGCTAGCTGAAGACTGGAGGGGGAGAAACACCTGTCAATTTTCATATTGCTTCTTGATTTATTTTAAGCAGTTATTAAAGTTCACCTCCCTCTGAGAATTTCCATAATGATCTCTCTTACACGGGTATATATGAAGCGCATAGACTGCCTAGGCCTACCAGCACATCTTTTATTAAATCTGCGGAGCTGTGAATTTACTCAAAGGCATGTATGATTGATGAAGGTAAGGATCCAATACAATATCACTGCCTGTTTCACAACTTCAGAAGCCACAGCTTTTCTCGGATGGCAGGGATAGATGTTTTTCTAATGGTTTTGAGAGCATTTCCACATACAGCGGCCTCCTCTGTTCATGCAGAGTCATCTATGAATCATTCCCTACCGGAGCGTGATCAGACCTACAGTATCAATAACTGCTTTCTGTTCAGCAGTGGTTAGCATGCTGACCCCCTGACATGCCACCATCTGGCTCTGTCTGCCACCATGAAGAACTGATGTGCATTTAACCATGAAAATAACAGCACAGTCTTCTTTTTTAAAAGTGCGCATTCAGTGCCAAGACAACGATAAACACCTTTAGCATTCAGACAACATACAGAGGGCCAAACACAGTGTATAATGTCCCTGTGTGTTTCCACAGCAGAGCTCTCTGCAGCAGCAGGGGAATTGCCGATGCTCTACACGCTACTCTAAAGTGCTGAAAACTGACTTTTTCCTGCTCTTTCTTGTCTGCCAGGCATCTCTCAGCAAGAGTTCAATCCCACGCAGAGGAGAGAAACAAATTAAGCAATACATAAACGCTCAGAAATACATATCTACCATGGTGGCCTCTTGCCTCAAATCCGTCTGTGCACCCCAGGAGGCCAGCAGAGCTCTTGGTGGGACATAAACGGATGAAAACGTCTCAGCATCCAGACATACTTCCCTGAAGATCCCCGAGCTCCTCCCTGCGTCGCAGGCAGCTAGGCGCAGCGACTGATACTTTGTCACTCTTTGGTCAATAAAGCCAGAGCCCCCTGTGGCTTCCCACTCCGTCACCTTTTAATTACAAACCTTTAATATTTAAACAGAATTGAGGGAAAAAGTTCAAGTCTAGGCAGAAAGAAACAGAAACTTTTTTAATGTACTCTTTTTATGTGGCACATTTCATTCCAGGTGGCAACTCAGTGTGTTACAAAGAGTGCGAGCATTTGCACCGTAAAATCAGTGTGGATGTTGTAAAAATAAATCAGTAGACATCTGTAAACACAGTTTAAACACATACATACATAATAATTGTTAAAAAACATTAAATATGGAGGACTTGAAAGGATAAATAATTGAGACAATAAAACAACCAGTAATAAAAAGTACTGAGACACATTAGTTAAAACTTATAAAAGACATAAAAATCAAATAAAAGGAATAATTAAGACTGGCAAACCAGTCTACTGGTGCCTTCATGCTCCCCGTCTCCTCTAATTTCACCCCTTTTTTCTTCTCTCATTCTCTGCTACTCTCACCTTTATTCTTATCTTTCTCACCCTCATCTGTCCTGCTGGCACAATTTCTCATCTTCTGCCATCTAAAGCTTTCGGTTACGGGTTCATAAAGGAACGACAACAGACAGATCTTCACAGATGAGTATGAAGGGGGAAAGTCAGGGCGCTCACCTGCATCCATCAACGTCACAGTGCACAGTTGGTGAGCCCCCGCCAGCATCCTGACATTACAGCGGGAGTTACAAATAGATGTGACACTTTTGTTCCTTTTTCTTACAGCCCTCTCTCTTTGCTTGCCTGCCTCTCGTGCTGCGACATTGCCAGAAATACAGTGGGTATCTCTAACTGCTGCTGCTGGGAAGATCTATTTTCAATCTTTAACCTACAGCCTTATAGAGATGGGAACCTCTGTCTTTGATATCAATGCCTGGTTCCCAGCATTTAGCTTTCATCAGCGGCAAAAAACGATAGTCATACATCTCTCTCCTGCTTGCACAGTATGAAGAAGTTACAGTATGTGAATATTTGGATTCTGACTGCAGTGGATAATAGTGTGACCTTCAGGTATAATAAGGTTTGATTCTCATAAGAGCAAATGAATGTGCAGACAAGAGGATGAAGAGCACTGTGTGGGAGGTGTAGACTCCTTAAAAGGTCATGATTACAGTCATTAAGGAAACCTACCAGACAGAGGAAATAAATTAAATCACCGGCTTTCTGTTGTGAAACAGCTCTCTGATAGGAAATGAGCGGGTCAGACTACTTTTGTCGATGCTGTGGGTGAATTGCATGATCCAGCCATTTTATGTGAAATGTTTTGTTTTGTGCATTTGTTGAAACAGCAACCACGATAATTATGGTGTTCAGGAAAGTGGTTGTCTAGTTTTATTTCCCTCTAAAGCCCTGGTTTTAAACATAGTTGGTGCCAAGAGGAGGCTGTGACTCATCTGCAAAATGTCAACCATTGGAAGTTCCTGCAGCTCATGAATGCACCACTGGAGTACATCAAGTATCCTCTATGTAAAGGAGACTGGTCTTCTTTCTTTTCTGCACCTTTATCTTTCTGCTGAGCGTGCTCACCCAGTTAAAAACTTCACTTTGTCAGTGCTTTAGACCATCCACTCCCTGTCCAAATTGAGATTTTGCACCACTTGGCAGAGCATTACCCATGGCACCCTGCAAGTAACTTAAAATACAATGAGCAGAAGAGAACAGAAGAGCCCAACCAATGCTACATAACTGAAGCCAATGCCTGTACTGATCATGGCTGTCTCTCAGTCTATACATACAAAAGATTGACTAAGATTGACTATTTGCTTGAAAGAACAAACATGCAAGGTTAAACTTGGTGACTATCGGTTGTACTATTATAACTATAAGTTTTTAAATTTTTCAATTATGTTTATCAAACACCTTTCTACATATTGGTTAAAGGCTGTTTTTTCTCATTCATAACATTGTGATAAAAATGGCAGCCACTAATTTAATATTTGTCCCTGTTGATGCTGATGTATTCTAAACAATCTGCCATGAAAACTGCAAAAAAAAATGTGCTTCTCTATCATCAGCAAATGCCAGAATAACCACTTAACTCTTCTCCGGGGGTTGTTGAAAGTAATTCTTCAATAAATTGCCTCAATCACAAATAATTGATGAAATATGACAGTGAGCCCTCAGCAACATCATGATCACACAATTACTGGTTGGAAGGTATCATAAACCCAATGTTCTCATTGTCTGTCAGCGGTGGCAGTGCATCGACCTCACATTACCTTTATAAGTTTACCGCAACCTTGCACAACTCAAAGCTCCTTAACATTTCTTAGCACACCATAGCCTCTTTCTTCTCTGTGGGAGGGTGGGGGTCCATGCTGGGTAAATAAAAAAAACAACAACAAAACACTCAGGCTCAGACTAACACTTAAGCTTTTACTGGTGCAGGGTAGACACAACAACAACAAACACAAATAATATCAGAAAAGAAGTTAACGAGCGGACATGAGTGATTTCAAAAGGCACTGCAGTGCTCTTATGTCAAGATGTTGACTGCTGCCATGAGAACCCAGATGTTTACTGTAGCCTGCCACTTATAATGTGAGGTAAAAAAGCTCTTCATGACTGCCTGTTAAATGTCTCGCTAACTGATAGACAAACAGTCCGTAGCCGCAGATGTTGTTTGATGTAGATTAGCAACTCCCTCGGGGATTAAAAGTAATTCTGAAACAGTGCAAGAACCATTAGGATTATGTGCTACATCCTAATTTGTGCTTTTACTTTCCCCTAGAGTTTTTGCTGTTCATAATGAATGCTATAGTGGGGAAACCTGGAACCCTGATGGCGCCAGATGGTTTCCAGTTTCCTAGTGGCTGTCTCGTCAGCTGGTCTCAGAGCAGTGGATTGCAAGCGAAGGGGGAACACAGCTAACACCTGAGAGCTTTTGAAACGCTGGCAGACGCAGTAGAGCTTGATCCAAGCAATTTGCATCCAGCACCATATCTCACCATATCTCTTAGATTTTAATTGACGGCATTCATCATTCAATGTCTTTATCTCCTTATTTTTATGCTCTTTGCATATGGCATAAGGAGAATATGCTTTTTTTCTGTATGATGATGAATGTACCATAGCACATACTTGTTTTTTTTATGTACAGCAATCCCTCAATGCTATTTAACTTGACATATCCCATAGGGACACCATACACAGACTGTACTTAAAAGCAGTTTTTCACAGCTATAAGGATACAACCTGCTCTCTGCAGCTGATGGACAGCGTTAATGGAAGCTAATAGATACTTCTCAGTGAGTCAGATAATGCCATGTTTGTCTTCTGCTCTTCTATAAACAGCACTAAGAGAATTGTTTGATCTTGATGCTGAGGGAGCTTCAGATGTGATGTCTGTAAACTCCCATGTCTACCAAAGCAAAAAGATCTGAAATGGCTGAGTTTTTACAGTATTCCTCTGCAGTAGAGCAGCCACAGCTGTTTAAGTTCATTCCCCTGGCTCACACAGAATTAATATTTGTTAATAAGTATGTAAAGTTGTACTTTATGAAACCGTCTGACTTTATTAATCCTCATATCATAACATTAGGTTTGAACAGTGGGAGATGGGATTGACTGTAGCAAATCTTCACTCTCCCATTGAAAGTTAGAAATGAAAAAGTATTCATACAGATAAATGATATGCTCCTTAGAACTGCATTTATGATTTAGACTAAATTAACAGGTGTATTCCCTCACTGTACCTGCAGTCACCATATGTGCAATAAGAGGATCACAGTGTGAATGCAAGCCCAACAATTTCAAAAAGGACTCTGTCTTAAAGTTCATGTCAATGCCACTGGAACATTAAATGGCAAGAACACAGAGAGCCTCTGTAACTGAGCCTCTCAGACGCAGTCAGTGTTGGATTTTTTTGAAGTTTTATTCAGCAGTCTTGTAACCGCTCACTAAACGGAGTTCATCATGAGGTTATCTGCCATCACTGAAGACAACAGCTGTGTCAATCTCCAGCTAATTTCAGCTGACGTTTCAATCATTGTGATGTTTTCATGCTTATGTAAAAATTGTGCTCATGGATATGCGCATACTTGCAAACTTGCAGGCCTGTACAAGAGAAGGCATACAATCCAAAACCTTTCAGATTTGGGGCTCCTCCCAGGAGAAACAAACCAATTAAAAAAGACAGCAGAGCCTTATCCGAGTTATGTCTTTGTGTTTCTCAAAAATCTCCCTTCCTCATTTCCTCCTTCTCACCCCTCTCTCTCCTTCCCGTCATTTGTGGGAGCTGGTCTAGTTTTAAGGCCAGGGTGAGGCGGGGTGGGGGTAGGTAGGGGGCCATCTTTTGTGTCTTTGTTGCTCAGGATATTCGAGTGTAATTGCTGCACTTGGTGCTAATTAACGGTCTAACGGAGATAAGCTGGCAAGAGGCTCCGAGCAGTATCTGTGTGGATTCACTGATAAAGGGACATTTTCAAGAGGAAGCAGAAACCCACATGACAACCTATCAGGCATGGACTTACTGAGAAGGAGCACTCCCTCCATTATAATTAGGAGATATACACATAAGAGAGCAACCATAAAAAGTTTTTGTTTTTGTCTATTTTGTTTGGGGGTACAGTTGGTGGAAACTTCTGCGAAGTATCCTCACAGCGTCTGACGAATAGCATCTGTTTTACACTCTAATGTAACTCACTTGTTAGATTGAAAAGGTTAGAAAGTCAGCGGGCAGCGTGACTTTGAAGAAAAACAGATGTTGTTATCGGTAAATGCGTTTCGATGTCCTTATAAAAGCTTTTCCTTCCTCGTTTACAAGGACTTCTGATTTAGAATTCCCTTGAGAGCAAGCCAGAAAAACACACACATACAGACACAGAGAGACACAGGCACACACACACACACGCTGCAAAGAGACATTGTGGTGGGTATGACAGCCAAGCATAGTTCAGTAGTATGTTTTAGCTCTGTATCATCCCCGAGAAGTTTAGAGGAGTTAATCCGTCAATGACGACAGAGCCTTAATATAGAGGCCAAGGAGGAGAGGGAATGTGTGCTGAGGGATTATGTCTAAGCAGATGAGCAAACACTGAACATTATAACAGTAAACACTGACGGATTTGGTCTCGCTGGGAAAAAAAAAAAAAAAAAAAAAAACAGGAAAAAAAGTGGAATCAGAATAGGAACTACAGCTAAATTGGAGGGGTAGGGGGTGTGGGGGGTAGTCTGATGAAGTGGTTCCCCCTGCTGTTTGCAAATGTGAAAACGTTGTTTTTCACGAGCGCAATTTTTGATAACATAGTAATCTGGGAGGACTCATCCCCAGCTATTTTCAGTCATTACAAAGCAAATTATAGCTGAATGACAAGGCAATTTCCAGATAATCACTGGTACCGCGGAGATAGACATTGGTCCCTACTCCTGTCCTTTTTTTTTTTTTTTTCTGCTGATGGCGGTACATTTCACTCTGCAGTTGAAACCTAAAGTATAGCTCCATTCTCTCAGCCGGGGCCTATTATTCCTTGCCTTGGTCCTGGAGAGAATCAATTCCACAATCAGTCTGTTGAACTTGGCATCAACAAAGAGTGGCCCATTCCCAGCAGACTGCTGCTTTCTCCTTCCTATCTTCTGTCTTTCTATCCTATGTCTTCGTTTCAACAAAGCCTCTTTCCCTCCCTCTAAGATAGAAATGATTATAAAATGAGCTGCAGAACAAGGATTATATTTCTCACATTTTGCCTCCATAGGAGGTTTAAAGCAGTGGCATGATCATTATCTGGGAAGAGAGGGTGACATGACAACGGCTGCCTAATTTGGTGCTAGCTTTCCACATAACAGATAAAACTCCAGGGTCTGTTTTCACTGAGGGAGATAGAAATTATACTCATGATGTGTTTACCTGCAAATTGAAGCTTTACTTGGACTCAGGTGAAGCCACAGACATTTGAAATGAGTCCCAAACTGTGCAGGGAACCAATTACAAGGTAGCACAACAATGATGCTGTTATAGGACAGGAAGGCGGGGGGGGCGTTCAGGAAACAAAATGTCATCAACACAACGCAGGGGAGAGCAGCCAGGGCCACTGCAGGGCTCAGGCAGAAGAGAAAAAGAGGAAAGGCATTGGCCGTGGTGAGGTTGCATCAAAAACAAGGTGGCTGAAAGAGACAAACTAAAGTGTTTCTGCACCTGTTAGCAGGAATGCTGCTTGTGTGATCACTGTTTCGGTACACAGACAGTCGTATTAGATCACACTTGAAATTCAAACGCAGAGAGAAAACTGCTCTCGCCATCTGTCTCTCCTCTACCTGCAACGCCCCCTCCTTCCCCTCCACCTCTCCTCTCGTTTCACGTCTGCTTTCCCCCCGCAGCGTTTGTGTTTACCCGTTCTGCGGCAACAGTTTCCCTTTCCTTCTTCTCTCCTCTTTTCAGTTCCATTCTTTCCAAGCCACTGGCTGGGGCCTTTAATCGTCAGTGGCACCTGTCCCCAGGAGCCGTAATGTCCCCCATCCATCAGTGGGGGATGACGTGTTGCATGCCCTCCCCTGACTGAGGCAGGTGGGGAGGGTTCACACTCTACCAGACCATAGCGGTTGGAAGGTGTGTGTGTTGTGGAACTTGACACTCATGGTCACTGGATCTGGACTCTTAATCATCGAGGCCTGATGTGTATGTCTCTCCCCTCCCACCTCCACCCCAACCCCTACAGCAGTTTCTACACATCCCCCGGGGGTGAGGATAGGGACAGAGGAGAGGGGAGGGTAGAGGACACCCTCCACTGTCCCTCCAGAGGATGATTCATCTCTAAGCTCTGGAGCGTCCACTAATGCGGTGATTGATGCTGGTCATCGACAGGAAGTCATCCATGTTTCTGTTGGAGGTTTTGTAAACATCACTTGTCGGAGTTAAACCAATATTTGTAAGTGAATCAAAAACCAGGCATTAGACTGTTATCTCAAATACTGAAGATAAACTTTTTTCAAAAGAAAACTTAGAATATTTTAATTGGATTCAGTATGTGTGAATATCCTCTTATTCTGAGTTAAAAGATAGTTTTAAGTCATTTCCACCTTGAAAGTGAAGAACGTGTGATTCCAACATTTATAGAGAAATTATGATGTAAAACCCAGATCTTAGCAGGTCTAATTAACTTGAAACGTCACTGAAGAAAGTTTCCATCGTACTGATGTTGAGTATTCTTGATCTGTTTGACCTCATTCATTCTTTAGCATTGGGGGCTTGTGTTAAAAAATGCTCACTGCACAGGGAAACTGTGGAAAACCAGGAAGCTGATCTGAAAATAACTAAGAGAGTCTCAGTACAGTAATAATACTGTTGTTTGCTTTTGATTTCTCTGTAAAATAAAAATGGGTTACTTTAACATGGGGTTTCTGGTTTAAATCTTGTCTGGTTTTTAATATGTTATGCTTCTTGCCCTGTCTGACTTAATTGTGACATTTTCATCCCATTCACAGATCTCTACAATTAATTTGCTGAGTACAATGTTAATATTACCAATAAATGATTTATGATCATGGAGGAATGTTTTATTCTCTGTCTCGGAGGAATATTTAATTTGTATGTAGACATGGCTGCTCACTGTCCTTCACAGTTAGCAGACTTATGGTATCTGGAGTTAATGATAAAGATGAACCTTGAAGACATTTCAGACAACTTTTATAATGATGAGCTGAGAAAGGACATTGCCGGAGAGTTAGACACATTCTGTCTGACACCCTCCTGTCTGGTAATGTAAAATATAACCTATAGTATCAAGCTTAGCATATGTAATATCACTTAAAGCTTCTGATGTGGCTGTGTGCATGTACACATGTGCCCAAATCTTCTCTGGTGACACATTTGTATTTTGTGAAATTTAGATGTAAATTTATATATATATATTTAAGTATGAACAACTGATGCTCATTGGATGTATTCTTTGACACAAGTACAAGGTTTCCACATTAGAAATGATAAGCTAACCATCAGTGCAATGCAATACAAACCACATATTAGCTTAACCAAAATGTATTCAAGAAACTTAAAATTGTACCATGCAAGTAGTATAAATAAAACTGTAAAACAAAATAGTATAAAAATAATATAATAATTAAAAAAAATAAAATACCAGTAAAATATTGTTAGATGTGTTGATAAAGAATGATTTTTTTCTGCAGATTAAAATAAGAATATTTGAAGTCCAGATGAAACAAGATAGGGAGGTGTAACATTATGCTAATCTCCATCAAATCATAAAGGACCACTCACCTCTTTCAACACCTTTAACAACCCCATCTCACAGAAGGCAAATGTATCTCTTAAACTGCAGGAGGTGGAGAATTTGTTACCGCTATCCCATTGGTGTACACCGTCAGAATAATAGTCTGCTCTGTCTGCAGTATCGATCAGGGAGAGAAAGACCAAGTCCAATGAATGCTCCAGTTGCTGAAGCAGTCCACTGTAGAATGCTTGTGCATAATCTGGAGCTGTTACAGACACTACTTTCATCAGAAAGGATAAAGTCTAGTCAGCAGACCTGCTACCATGCTATTTTACAGTGAAAGGACAAAGTTTAAGGTATCAGATGCTCACAGACAAACTGATGTACCATGTTATTGCTGTATAGCTAACTTATAAATCTTAATTCTGATGTCATGGGCTGATGTCATGATGACTGGTTAAAAGTGGTCGGTTCAAACATATGTGAGCCCATGTGATTTTGTTTTGCAAGGAGAAATCATGATTGTAAATTTATTTTAGATAGGATTCTTTTGTATTTTGACATTAATTGTTAAAAAAATCAAAAGATGCCATTTGAAAGGTGTAAGGAAGCATTTTTCATTTTATTTTGACTTTGACACCTTCATATATCTGCACATAGTCCTCAAAAAGCCAATATCTGATTGGCTAATATGGCCTTGATGGGTTAGTCAGTGTTAAGAATGAACATGGCTGCTCAATTTTTTCATATATGTTTCAGCATTTTTTCATAGTGGACAGATATCTTTTTGATTCCTGTGAAAGTGTATGAATATATATAATTATGTCACATGTATCTTATCTATAAATGAGACAAGTAATATATTGTACATATTACTGTTCTACAAACATCAAAGTAGGTGAAAGCACATGGTGTTCAGGGCAGTCTGCATTAAGAAGTGGATGAAGAAGTGCAGGAGTAAAGTCAATGTCATAGTGCCTTAAACATTTTTTTTTTCTAAAGACCAGCAGGTAAAACTCTCCTGCCTGCACGACAATTTCTGTTATATTTAAGTATAAAGGACTTCTTAATAGATTTATGATGTCAGAAAGCTTCTTCCTAATGTGTTTATAGTCTCAATAGCTAGTTTCAAGTCATCTTCAATACAACATGCTGTTCATTTTATAAATTACGGTCCTTTTTTTCAGTAAAATAGATTATAAACAGGTTTGTATTTGCATATAATTGAGAAATCGCCACTTGACAAGATAGTCGTAGCAATCCATAACTCCCCTGGCTCAAAAAATCAAGATAGTGACAATCAAAATACCAAATCAAAAGCTTCAAATGATTGTCCACAAACCAATAGGTGATGTCACAGTGGCTATGTTCCTTATTTTCTGTAAAGAGTATGGATCAAAGCTGATCAGATGTTTAAAAAAAAACATTTAACTTCATCCCAATAAGAGGTGTCTGGGAAGCATTTTCTCAGAAATATCTTCACTTTCATCTGCTCTCTCACAGAAATCACATAAATAGATGATAAAAAGCTCATTAACTGCTGTCTGCAGTGAAATGAGCTTCACCATCCTCGACATTTGCTGCACTACATGTCACTCAGCCATAATTGGAAAAATCAGCACAAAAAAAAAAGAGATGATCTGACAACATGCCAGCATGAGATGTTTCTCTTTTCTCGCTCTCACTCACTTTCACCTCTTTCTCTATCTCTATATTTAGACCCAGGAGATGAGCAGGAAAAAGGTTTGCAGCAGAAAAAGCGATTGTTCGAAACACACTTGAAAAAACATGAACCCTCAGCTTGGCTGGATAGCCTACTCTACAAGAGAAACATTTTATGCCCTTTTTTTCACATTTTCCATTCTTGTTACCATTGGGGCCCTTTGTCAGCGAAGGGCTTTGTCTGCAAATTGCAAATGTTTTTACTATGTGCATGTTCTGTTACGGGTGAAAATCCAACTAGCCTGCTGATCCAACAGAGACTGTCTGAGGAAAAATATAAAGCATGAATAGTACATGAAAGCTGCAGAGCTGTGAGTTTTTTTTCATGCACATACTATGGCTCATGGTGAAATGTCAAAGTCTCTTCACATCAAACAAAAATCGTTCTCCTGTGAACTTGGAATCAGCACAGAAGATTCTTACAGGTTCACAAATATGGAAATACATCTATAAATGTAGAAAAGTATTTAATTATATTCTTTTTATTGAGCAATACATTCCGGTTCCAGTTTTCCAAGGTGAAACAAGTACCTGTGAGGAGGAACTAAAGACTTGAAGCCAGTGGGGCTCTTCAACACATCCCACATGATTATTTCACCATGAAAGTGTAAGCTGTACAACTACAACGGATGCAACAGATGAATGAGGGATATGCCAATAAAATCATTGTCCAAATATGATTTATCAACACTGTAAGTAAAAATACTTGCATGGGTTTTATGCTAACAGCTATTTAAACATTAACTTCCTTTCTTGTGGATCATGAAAACATTTTGTTAAAACTGTTCAAGCAGTATTACATCTTTATGCTGTACAAATCTAGTGGCATACCTTGATTTTACAATTTATTTTTGCACATCTCACATCATACTTACAACTAAAACAAGGATTTTTTAATGGTTATTTAATGTGCAGCACACTTTAATGAATGGAGTAAATTTTATAGACTAAGGCAACATTCCTTTTCTATCCCAAGTGTCTCCTTCTTCTTACAATTATATAAATATATTATTTCTGCTAGATATGCTCATCACATAAAACAAATACTTAAAAGTTATCTGGCTGATTAAAGTGGTACTGAAAGATCTTGCATGAACAGTGTTCATATCTCCCTGTAAAAATATTCCGTTAAGAGTCCTACATTCAAAACCCACTTCAGTAAAAGTAAGCTAAAGAAGTATTTGCCATAAAGGTCTTCTCAGAGAAGATAAAGTGTTTACAATATTCACACTCACAGAGAAGTAATGTGAAGAATTTTAATGTTGGCAGTGTTCGAGGTAGCACAGTAATTACTCAATGCTTTGGCTAGTTTATTCTACAGCAGTGTATTATCGTTTTGCTTGGAAAGTACTAATGTAACCAACAAGTCCAGTACAACCGGTGCATAAAAATTTCCAAACACTAAATCATATTTTACCCTCAAATTGCCCACAATGTGGAACTACAGTACAGCCTTGCTAATCTCATAACTAATGTAGCTTTTGCACCATTAATTAATTTATTGTCTTTGCTCACCTTTTGTGTTTGGTTCAGAAATCTTTTTATTTTTCATGTTCTTCTTTTAAAAAATACATCCAATTTTGACAATTAGAAAAGCAGAGCATTCTCTGAGATATGTGTCCTATTTCCCAGCTGTATATATATATATATGACCTTATATAAATGGCCACTACATGCCTCTCTAAAACAAGCATGTAAGAATGGCTGCAATTTAGCCAATTGATCAACTGTCCCATCAAATCATCCACTATTATTATTTTTTTTTCCTTGTTAAAGACTGGCTTTCACATTCTTCTGTCTGAATGCAGGGACCAACTTGTTCACAAAATTGCTTGGTAGTTATCTCAAAGTGTAGGCTTAAAAAAACAAGCAGCACTTTTTAACAACAAAAGCAGTCATCAAGCAGACTGGCTTTCATAAAACCAGGGAAGAAAAAAAGGATCAGAAATGTTGTTTGTGCTACACAGCCACATGTATTAAAATAATGCACTTTTACAATCAATCAAGGCCACCTTCTGTTGTTTTTATTGTTTCTTTCACAGAGAGAAAAACAGAGTCAGTTAAAGTGGATCAGCGAGGTGGAATTTGATTATTAATCGGCGTGTACACAGTGCAGTGTCTAACCTTGGTATGACAATAACTTCAACACACATGAAAATATATGACTTGCTCAAAGTATCTCCAAAAATAAAAACTCCCAGCAGTCCTCTGTGGTCATTTTCTGGCTGCAAGCTAGCCTTTCTTTACCTGCTGCAAGAGTTGATTCTAATACAGGGATAACATATTGCTCAGAGGGAGGAACATGGATCATGTGTGCAGTTTTAGAGGATTTCCCTCTAATCACATGTTTAAAGTTGAAACAGAATCCCCAGAATGGCTCTGTGTGGTTGTGGTGTGTGTGTGTCATGACTGCTGCTCCCTGGATACCAGCTAATGTGATGTCAGTAGGGTTTTTAAAGGCAGGATCACTTTCCTGTGTCCTTCATGAGCCACTCAGACGTGTGACCTTCACCACCACAGGTGCCTCAGGTCTGGACTATCCTTTCAGATTCATTCACAGCCGGATAGTATGACACGTGTCTGTGTGCTGCTGCACCATTATCATTACAACATGTTGGAAACCTTCAAAGACCTGCTTCTAAAGGGTGTAAGTAAAGGTTATTGCTTAGCTTTAAGCTAAAGATTGCAGCTAACACAAACCTAGAGTAATGTATATTAATAAGGGTCAAGGCCAGATTCTCTAATCTCTGCTCTCTATGTTAGGTTACTGAACTCTTATAGATTAAATTTTATGACACCGCAGGGCACAATAATCCACAAGTAGACAAATACATTAAACAACAAGCTGAATGTAAAAACTCAGTCTTACCTCAAGGTGCATTTAGTGGCTATTGTGGAGCTTTGACGTTATAAAATGACCTCAGGTGCAGATAGACTTTGTTGACTGAAATTGTTGCTACCACCCAAATACAAGGAGGTCGGGAAGTGAAATGGTCTGCAGATTATTTACAGCACCTGGAGGAACTAACTTGTCTTGAGTAACATCGCATTCATTGAAGAAAACTTATCACATTTATAATTTTTCATACTTTGAATCGTCTCTTATGCAGAAATGTAAATGGTCCAGGACTGTTGTCATTGGCAGATATTCCCTCTCTCTACACAGTAAAAACACTTAACTGACTTCAGAATTAGAATGCTTTCAGTATGCTAACCATGATATTTCCTAATTTAGAATATTTTGGCATTGTTTTGTATAAGTGTTGATGACCTTTCATCTAAGCAAGGGACCACTTTGCTTAAGAAAGACATGTTTTTAAACACTGAACTTTATAAAACAGTTGTTCATTTACTCCAGTCACAGTAAAGTGCTGTTCTGACAACATCTTAGCACCTGTTTTAATGTTTTCTAATTATTCAGGGTCTCCTCATACCACTCGTGATACTGCCACATTTCTGTTTTTACCTGCTGATTCTGGACAGGATGACTTTCAGTGAGTGGGACAAAGTGTTCTCATACAGCCATGTAGGGTTGTTAATGATGCTCATGATCCAAGGACCAGAATGTGAAAATGTACTTGAACCCAGTGAAAGAGGAGCTGCTTTTCAGTTTTTGTATTTCAATGTTTTTGCAACACCAGTTAAAATCCATTCACCTCTTTTTATTTGTGTGGCAATCCCAAATACCCAAAAAGCTCAAGCAAATCAATCCCAAGCAATCTGCATGGCTGAGGTAAGCGAGAAAATGTATTCTTTTTGTAATTCAGGTAAACTGACCCCCTTAATGAATATTGATGCTTAGAGAAGTGCCAGCCTCAGTGACTGCAGTGCACAGATACAGTAGTGTGTGTGTTAGCATGTGGAGTGCACATCTGTACACTCTAATGCATGTGTGGCTGCCTCCTGCTGACCGCACCCTCGGGGACAGAGCATGGGAATGTGCCCGGCTGGTGTTCACCGAGCAGTCAGAGCCAGTTAAAGGCAGCGAGCTCTCAAGGTCAACCTCCATCAAAGACCGAAGCCAATCGGGCCTGACATGACCCTGCCATCACCACACGGCTGGGCACCGGTACCAGGGCCAAATCCTTTCTCCTCCACCTCCTCCTCCTCCTCCTCCTTCACTTCCTCCTCCTCCATCTCTCTGTCTCTCTTGTCCCCTTCTCCTCCCTTCCGCCCACGAAAGCGCTGCTTCTGCCAAAATCCTGCTGCTCTCAGCACTGGTGAAGGCATGTCTCTCAGTCTGTCTCTCACACTAACATACGTACTTGCTTACTCACTGGTTTGCTTCTGCGCATACGCAACACACACACTCACACATGCACACATACACACACACAAGCAGTTCCACATATTTCCCTTTTTTTAGATTATCCCTTGTATCATCCATCTCTTTTTCCTTCCCTCTTCTGTCTCTCTGTGATCTCCCACAGCCTTTCTATTGCTTGACTGAGCTGCCCACCATTTTGCCCATAAGCTTATTGCTTTTGACAGCTGAGTAGAAACACAGAGCCTTTGCTTAAGTTAATCAGAGTGCATACTGTGCAAGCTCCAGACTGCAGCTGATAGAATTTCTTTCTTTAACAGAGTGCTCTGCCCCAGAACCAGCCAGGAGAAATTTTACATTTTATCTAGAGTCTTTTTTGTTGTTGTTGTTGTTGTTTTCCAGGGAATCATAAAAGGAGTAATTGTTTAAAAAATGCCTTTTTCACTCAAGCCACGAACAGAGAAAAAAAAGCTCCAGTGTGCTCAAGTGGCGTGCTCTCAAAGGTTGGATGCTGCCACTGGAGGTCTGTCTCTGTCTCTCTGCTCAGAGGTTGGTGTCTGGGGAAGGAGATAATGCAGTAAATACATTTCAACAGTGAAATCAAAAAACAAAGAGAAAGAGAAAACACTCTCTGGCATACAAAAAAGTTACAGCTACTGTGGCAATACAAATGGCTAAAAAATGATTTCGACTTGGTGTTCAGGCAATTTGAGCTTCTCTCTCGGGATGAACCATGAGTGGAATAAAAGTGCTACAAAGTGAGGGAGCTCATTTTGTCAGGTGGAAAAATCTATTGTCAGTACAGCGGCACTGCTACAGTTTATTGTAAAAAACAAAACAAAACAAAACAGAAAAGTATAGGTGGTATTTGTTCCCTGAACACGGAGGATGAATGGAGGGATTAGTCTTTTTTAGCATTAGATAAAAAGGATGGATGAGGAAGTGAATATATGCGGCTGATTTAATGGTCTCTCAAATTGAGTGACCCCTTTCATTAAAATTCTCACATCCATCCATCACATTTAAAAACAACCCATCACTTGGAATAGAGTGATAAACAGTCAGTCATCGAGTCAATTATTCATATTTAAGATCCTGTAATTTATTTAAATCCCTTGGGATTGCATTTCAAATGCTACATGTTATTGTGGTGTTCAGCACGATTTAGACCCATGTTAAGGTTGTATTATAGTCAGACACAAAAGCAGGACTCTGACACAATGACTGAATAATTCAATTGAAGATTTATTGGAAAGGATGTCGAGGTGGTGGTTTGGAGAGTTGATCCAGGTTGAACAGGGGAGCAAGCAGAGAGAAAAGGCTGATTAGAGGACTGGAAGGCAGATTGGCCAACACTGGATGAGGCATGGAAAGGGAGATCATAGCAAGCAAATGAACCAAGGTGGCAAAACTGAACAACCTGGCACAGATGAAGTGAAGAGCTCGGGTACATGTACTGCACGAGCTTGCATAGTGGATTGGTTGCAGGTGTGCAGGCTATTTGTCAGCAGGAGGCAGCTGAGTGACGGCAGGATGGAAGGAAGACCACGCCCAACAGACCAACACACAGACAAAGAGAGAACAACAACACACAAGAGAGAGCTACACAGCAGGACATGCAAGGAATGATGGAGAGGCACAGCCAGACCATGATGGTTAAGCACATAACTAAAGAAGGGTTTTTGAACATCTTAATAAGAGAGTATGGGCAATTTTTAGTATTTAAAAATAAGATGTTACTATAGTATGTATTGTTTGAAGTCTTATATGTTGTTATAGAACTACTGATGGAAATAAGTGTTTCACTAAATCTGGTACAAAATGTTATCATCTTCTTGCAGATGATCAGTGTCTCTGCACAAAGTAAATATCCTAGAGATTGCAGACTCACTTCCATTCTCAACTTTCAGCAGACTTTCTGTGCATTGTGGGATTATTATTGAGATTTTGGCTGCATTCTATTCTTGTCTAACCTCCAAGTGGTTTTGATAATATGCTGACTGCTGAGTACACTATACTGTTTCATAAGTGATACAAAGTTGGGGCAAAGCCAGGAAAAATAGACCCTGATTTAAGCAAACCAGAATTATCCATAAATACCTTAGAATATAAATCACAACAGGTCCATCTAGCCAGTGTGAAACAAAACAAAATGTAATAACCTGGAAACATGAACCTGCATCTCACATGCAAAAAAAAGTCCAACTATTACAACTAGCTACTGACATCATATAACTGCAACCAACTGCAGGCAAAGACACAATCAGAAGCAATTTATTAAAACTGTGCAAAATGATTGAACAAATTTTAAGTGAAGGCCTGCAACCACTAATGCAATCACAGCCCCACTATATAGTTTCACACCCACCATATTACTCATGAGAATACATTGATTTTGCTTGCTTGCTTGCTCTCAGCTTAACGATACTCATGATTTAGACTTTAAATCCAATTCCTATGCAGACTATCATTGAGAGAATTCCCCAACCTCTTAGAATAGCAGACCTATGTGTTCAGTCTTAGATTAATGTGTGAAATCTTCTCCTTGATCTGGACTGACAAGAACAGCTTTAAGAGCTCCCGGATGATTTGAATGTTGGCTTGTGATTTAGAAGACTCACTTAACTATGCTGCACTTGGAGAAGTGGGTGTGAACATGTTTCCTCTTCACTTCCTTAATTGTGCGTGCATCTTTGTCTCTGACTATGCATCTGCATGTCTGCATGCATACATGTGTGTGCTGTGGTGTGTGTCGGCAGTGGCTGTGTGGTCCTGTGTGTGTGTTTAATGCTTCGGTCCTAGCGTGTCCCTTGCTTTCTTGCTTGCCAGTGATAACTGATAAACAGTGAGGGAGAATAATAACCCCCCCATCCCTCTCTCTCCTTTTCTCCCTCGCCCTGCTTCTTTGTCTCTCCCTCCGCGATGACAGCGCTGTCTGCTGGAGTGTAGTGCTTCTTGTCTGTCGGCACATTGTGTACCCATCAACAACGCCCTATGTGCACCCCTCCCGACAAACTCTCCAACCCCCCTCCTCTTCATCGTCTTTGCCTCTCAGTCGTCACATCCACTGAGCGCTGACGTTTCCTGGGCGAAGCTAAGTGCTCTGCTGTTTGCATGAGGAAACAGCAGCCCAGCCCGGATAAGAAAATGGGTAAGGGGTTGGGACGATGGAGGCGGTGGCTCTCTCTTTAGAGTTAAACCTTATTAAAAGATTAAATTTGACAGACATCAGGCTTCTTCCCTACTAGGCCAGACAGCAAGACCATTAGCATAAGGAAACACTGCATGTGTGCTACTTAGTCTTCATTAATAAGATGAGCCAGAATGGGAAAAGGATAGTTATAGTTTGGCAGTGGGTGGGATGCTGATAGATAGTAATGTCCTTGGCTTTGTGATGTGTAGCGTCAAGGGATTTAATTCAGTCACCGATGTGCCATAGTGAGGTGTAATTTGCTCCAGTGATAGTGTCTGGAATGGTTCCTCCAGGCAGAAACCTAATGCACCCAAAGAGGTTTTTTATTCTTGAACTGTGACACCTGCAGATTTCTTACACTTTGAAATGCATTTTGAGCCACGATTATTATGTAAAGAGAGCAGCAAGTCTTCCACATATAAAGTTGGAGTCACCGTTAGTTGAACCTGCTGCACTGTGGTTGAACTTTTTTTCACGATCTTCAAAGTCAATCATCCCTGTGTGAGGACAACATTTAAGCCTGAGGATCACATCGTAGGATCACTGGCAAAAGCATGCGGCACATGAAAGTAACAGAAACAAGATTTACACACACAAATAACAGCTTTTGATGAGCTGGAATTACCATCCATCAGGTGGTTAAGTGAATGCTCTGACTCTATGTTTTCCAACACAACACTGGAAATCTTAGTGGTCAACTTGTAAGTTTAAACAAGTTAAGTTCTATCTACAAACCACAGACCCCATGCATTGTATATTTGGTATCACACCAACACACAAAAACACTGCTTATAGAAAAAACCCCACTGAATATAATAAAAAAACTGCACATTTTACTTAATAGTCCAAAAATGGCACACTAGTCTTCCCAGACCACAACAGTTTAGGAGACAAAACACAACAGTAGCAGATAAAATATGCTGCAAAGGCCACCAAGACCAGAGTAAGAGGGAGAATAAAAATCGGCTGCTGCTGCTGCTTTGGGTTTTCTTGCATGTCGGAGTGGTTTTATGGTTTAAGGGTCAGACTACAATAAATTGGTGGACATCAGGGTTGTAACATGATTAACATTAGTTCATAAGTTAAACTTTATTTGCATTTTTCTTGTTTTTGCTTTGATTATTTTGAAATATTTGCAGAGGCCTGCAGTCTATGGCAGTATTTATAACTGAGGTTCGGTCAGCTCGAGTAATGGCTCAAATACAAAAACAAACAAAAAAATTCCATGTAATTAATGAAATTAATGTATATGCTTGATTCATGTGACAATGTTCTCTCTGATCGGATTACAATTTAAATATATTATATGTTCAATGTTTGTCCGCTTTGATTTAGCTATCATGTCAGAGTTGGGGATGGGATCATTGAAACAGATGATCCAACATGGTTACAGGTGTGTGAAGTGGAGTTCCAGTTGCCCCTGGCCATCCTACTTTCATCATCCTTGACTTGCAGTTTTTTTGCAAAGACATATTAACAGACTGGTTGCTATTATGGTCTACTTGTCTCATGAGCATACAGCTATAGAATGGTTTTCCAACTCAGAATACCACCATCTGTCCCTTTTACACTTCTTGTTGTCACACATGTTCAGGGACTAAAACACCAAGACACCATAGACAATGCATTTCTTGGCCATAAAAACTGGCAGATGTATGAACTGATTCTCGCTATGCCAACTTATGAAACTAAAATAGATAAAGAGGTGAGTTATGTCAAAAGGACCTTACACATAGCGGAACATAATCCTTGCATCACTGTGCTGATTTTTTTCTAACATGACCACTAAAGCATGAATTTGAACATCTTTCAAGGCTGTTACACCTTCCAAAAGTATTACTATCTATTCAGGACTACACTATAACTACCCTTTAACACATTTCTGCTGAAATATTCTCACAGAGGTTCTTGGTGTCAAAATGACCTGAATAAAAATTTGAAAAACCTAAAAAAAGGATCACATTACACACAAACACTTCACTTTCTCCCTCATACATGCCCTGCACATAAAGAAGTACACACACTCAAGGATAGATGCGTGCATAGTCATGTGTCCAATACGGTGTGCATGATGTGGCTGAATGAAGAACTTGCATGGATGGCACACATGGTTTTTGATTTCTTCTCAGGATTTTCATTTTCTACTTGTACTGTTGCATGTATAGAAGGTTTTGTGAGGGAGGCTTTATGCACAAGTTTGACTTTTACTTTTTTGAAATTGGCTCAGCTATTGATGATTGTAATAAGGGGTTACAAATAACCTGGATGAGTATTTTTCACCATAACCTGGCAGTAGCATCACTACCCCTCTGTACCGTCTGCTGTGCATGTTGTTTCTCCTCCTTGAGAATGCTGCGCACAAAATCTCCCTCTAGATGATCACTTATGGAAACAACAAACTCAGATGGAAGCTCGGATAGCGCCGCTCTCCACTGCAGATGTGTACACAGTCAGATTGAGAGATTTGCGATTTTGGAGTACAGTCAACTTGAAAGCGACTCAGGAGAGGCATATAATCTGCACTGTTATCTGTGACAGGATTCAAAGGCAGCGATGAGAGGGGACCCCAGGACATTATGGGGACTAAGTAGCTCTATCTGGCCCAGGCTGGATCAGCACATGGTGGGGTAAAGACGCTTTGATCATACACACACAAACACACACCCATACAAACACACGCACATAAACTGAGGAAAGAAATGTGATGACTGCTGCCTCACTCCTCTTGTTCAGTTCATTCCAGGTCATGAATAACTTGTTAAAGCACCTCATATACGAACACCGTGCCCTAGAAAATACATTTATATACAACAAATATGCAGCAGCAAATATGTTTTGAGGGAAAAGCATTGCTGACTAAGTTCTGTTTTTTATTGATAGTCCACACTCTGGTCTCAGATTGCAGTCAAGTGAAAATACCTCTTCTCACCCAGCCTTTCCAAGTATACCGGAGGGAGAACGCAGGACGGCCAAAAAACTCATGAAAGTATATAAGTATATATTTAGAGCCAGTGGTAGGTTTGTACATTCTGGGCAACTGTACAAACATGGAGGTGCGAGAGAGTGGACCCCGCTGAAGAGGACCAGCTCCTTCTATAAATACAAAAGGCTTATTCTAAGGTAACGAAAAAAACAACAATTAGTATTGTTAATTGATTACACATGAATAAAAACACGCTTATGAATATTATAAACATGTTTTTCCACATTTTAAATGTATTATTGTTTGGTAAATTAATCAGAAATCCTGCAATACATGATTCACAAACAACAGCATTGTTCAACTTTTTCATGATCATGTTTAGACACAAGATAAAGAGTTGGGTGAGATGAGTCAGATTTTTTTTTATAGATAATTTAACAGAAATCACAATTCTTCTTAAAAACTAAGAGCTTCTGTTGCCTGAAATGAATCTCAGACAGGAGTCTGGACACAAACCCTCACTTATGTCACAGTTCTGCACTTTATATGTCCATCATCTCCCCCTTCCATTTTTCTACAATTCCAGCTCAGTACATAAATATAGTGTTCATTCACTCCAAGACACATTGTCTCTGAACATAATATAGGCAGGCAGTTTCTACATCATAATTAAAAATGCAATTAAGTTGTATGTAAACATAATTTCAAGGAGAAAGGACAGCAGACATTTGTGGTTTTAGTTTTAATTTAGAATGTACCTCAACAGTATGGATGAGGGTATGATAGTATATCATCTTCGTTATCTATGTTCAAGAAAACTAAAGTGAAGCAGTTCAAAAACTCACAAGTCTTGAGCATTTCACTGCACTGCCTGTTGTTTGTGTACTTGCTTTCTATTCTCTGAACATTCTCATCTTACAAAAACAAAAAAGACTTGTTTGTGTCTTTGATCCACTGTTTTGTGTACACCGAGAGGCGCTTGTGCCGATGTCCCGCTCAGTGGGAGAAACTTGATTCCTGTCACATGCAAATAGTCACAATTTTAAAAAAAGCACCAGATATGTGGCACATCTGGTGCTTTTCAGGTCATGTTCTGTGGAGGAAAAGAAGTAGAGGAGGTTAAGAAGAAATCAGTGATGGTGTTAGACAGGGGTCTTGAGCCAGAACCAAACTCTTATTGACATGAGGACATGGTTGTGCCTGAGCCTCAAGGGGCCAGAATGGAACAGATGTGTTGGGAATTTAAATTGTGTCATAAGGTGATACAATTGGGGCCTTATTCATTCTGTATGAGCCACATGCAGTGAAGAATTTTAGATTTTAAACGAAAAATAGAGTGACCTGTTGCAGACTAAAGACGAAAGAAACCACCCCAGGATGAATCTCACAGGGAGTTTGATGTCCAAGTAGAATGCTTAGCTATGGTCCGACGATACACTGCTATCAGTGTATTCCACACCTTCTCCTTAGCTTTCTGAATTTACTTTCTAGCCTTCTCTCCTTTAAAAAAATAGAAATGAGTGTATGGATGCAAAGACTGAATGGTGGACAATTTCTTTTGAGAGAGACAGCTAATTCCGTTGTATGTAAACATGCAATGACAGTGAAGACATTAAATTATTAATGATATTTCTTCAGCACTTGCATAAACACAGAATATCAAATAAATAAATATGAATAAACCTTCAGATCTTCAGGCATCACAAAGATTAATTGTTGTATCAGGCATACAGTGCATTCTGAGAGTAAGCAAACAATGATAAAATGTTGATAACAACACGGAACATTAACAAAACATGGAATTACTAAGTAAGACAATTAAGTGAATATTCAGATCTGGCTTAAGGCTACAATTTAATGCTGCCTCTCTTCTTATTGTCATAAGAAAAACTCAGTGAAAGTGGAAAACGAGAAAAGAGCCCAAAGCCTTGCTTCTCCCTAGTGACTGTATGTTGGTGCTTTGAGCAAAATGCTAACATCACTATGCTACCATGGTAACTCCTCCCTGCACTTGCCACTTTAAAGATATTGTGGAGTATCTGAGCGGAAAAAAGCCTTGACTTTAAATTCAGATTCAATGAAGAGACGGCCATGATTCACTTGAGTGACTGCTTGTGATAGACATTATTCATCCGGCCCAAATAGTGCTCAGACCGGCCATCTAATGGCCAGCTAATTGTACCACTGTGGGGTCGAAGAAATTAGTCATGACACAGTAACAAAAGCACTTGACAGTACAATAAGACTTCATGACATTTTAAGTTCATGTCCAAACAGTACCACTCTCATAAAGGCCAAGAAAAATCCTTATGACGCTATCAGTATGGTCAGATGAGAGCTAATGTTGAAACCGACCCCTCTTGATAGTTTAATATAATGTCAACAAATACAGCTTAATGTTTTTTCCAGAGTTTGATCATTTGGCTGTGATATGTTTAGGTCCATCATAGTTTTGCAGTAGTTAGCACTGTTTCCTCACAGTGAAGAAGCTTCTAGGTTTGATTTTAGGGCCTAAAGTTGGCAGCTGTGTGTGCTATGAACAGCTAATATACTCATGATGGATCTTTGAGCAGAAGATTTTACATTAAGTCAGCTTTTATCTTAAGTGGATGTACACATTTATCTGCTTTTTTGACCCCTACAGCTGTGACTGATGAGCTCTCATTCAGACCAGACAGTCGGAAAACTCTGAGGGATACGATGGAGAGTCAAAGTGGAAAAGATTGGGTGGACTGGTTATGTTATGCATTGAGAACTACTGACCAGAGAAACTAATCATTAGGCTGACTGTTGAGAACCTCACAGGGCAAATGTTTACATACGGAATTTACTACACTGCAATGCTGAGACAAATGTCATTAACAAAGCCAAGCAACAACTGTGTGTCAGTGTTAAAACACTGTTGCTAAAAATTCTGAGCTGCTAGGAGAAAGACGAAAGAAGCTTTTGACTTCCCACTTGCTCCTCAGACCCCCCCAGGCAAAAGCCTGATATTACAAGACTCAGTGGACTTAAATGATTGAAAGTCGTCTGTTCTCATCTTCTGTTCTTTTACAAACACCAAATAGCTTTGGTGTGTTATTTTGACAGCTGGATAACAGAAGGAAAGAGTAAATGTTTCAACAGCCCAAACACAAACCAGTTTCTACAAAACATAAAACAATACGAAGTGCCAATCAGTCAAAACGATCAAGTGCACAACAAAAAGTCTACATGTGAAGAAATGTTACTCATTTGTTCGATTCTCAAACACATAAAAGAAAATCTGCTACATTTTACGTTTCAGGACTTTTTTTTTCTTCTGAATATGCCCCCACACACCACACACATCATCAGCTGCAGAGGAAGTTTCACTCTGGCATACATACAGTGAAAACGAATCATGTTGATCTTCTGCTGTGCGTGATGAGTGCTCCTGCTCTGCTCCTCTTCAGGCCTCTTGAAGGTGAAAGATGGTGGGTGTCTCAAAGAGAGCCATCTATTATGATTATGGAGATCCTGAAGGGGGGAAGTGGACTTCCTAATCGAATTGGGTGGAGAGCTAATCTTGTCAGAGTGCTGGGGTGGCTGGCACCACTGCCAACTACTTCTCCACAGGCTTCTCTTTACCCCCATGCTGAAATAATGTGTGACAGTATAGTACAGTGTATATACCCTCAAGGGCCAGAGCTCTGATTGTAGGTTTGGTTTTGTTCTTAAAAAGAGGTAGTAAAACCTCATTCAAAATCAAATCAAAACCACTTGACAGAGATAAATGTCATATTATTAGGTGGCATAATTATTACATATCATCAGTTAAGCATTTAGAAGAAAATATTATGTTTTGTGCATTTTACATTAAAAGTAATGACAAATCTGGGGACTGGTTTGTGTAGGCCACCATTCAGCTGCAACATCATAACTGTGATGGCAGGTCTTTAGTGAGTAAGTGTCTGCTTACAGTGACAGCTACTTGGACTGACAACACTAGACAGTGGCCTCCAGTTATTTATGAAGGCATTTGAAATGAATGGTGATCTTAATTTAAATTATTTTAGATATTAGATATTTGTAAAAGCAAAAGGCAGGACAGACTGGAAGAATAGAGGAATAACAGGCAGCATGAACATAGGCCACATTTCAAGAAAAGTTAAGTCACTGAGCTACATATTTTTAAGAATAACATTAGCAACTACTAACTTACTTACTTAGTACAAATGTGTACTAACTACTGTTATTGGGAACAAAGTATCTTGTATTTATATTTTTGTTCCACCTCTGATGAACATCTTGGTCTTCTGAACGCCCCAGAAATCTATGTATGGTCTCATACTGTATATATAGACTCTTCAGTCAGTATGGCCTTGTATATTTCTCGTCCAGTTCATTTCCAAAGTTGATGTTTTCTACTACTGTTGGAGCACCTGAGAACTGTGCAGGTCCTTACCGATTTCCAACATATTGTTTTCAAAGCTGATGTTGCAAAGAGAGTAAATTTAAAAGCAGAAATTAGAAAAATCAGCAGAAAAAAAGGACTTTATGGGAGAGTCTGCACTTAAACGCATGTGTACTGTAGAGAGACGCCACGCAGTAATGAAGGCTACTAAACTTCCAGTTATTTCCGGTGTATACGGATGCAAACGACAAAAACAAAATCTCAACATGTAATTAATTTACCAATTTTGAGACACTTTGTATCTTCAAACCTTCATACCAGTCTTTACTTAATGAGAGGCTTCACTCTGCAGAACCAGGCTGTTTAGGTAAAGGGCCTGAAGAAGTCTTAATTTTGTTTTAAAAAATTTTTAGTGGCCAATGAGGGAAGTTTCTTCATTAATGTACATCGCTCTCCTGCGCCACAGTCCATGCCTGACCTTAAAGTCAGCTCATTATCTGCTTAATTGAAAGACAGAGTCGAATTGCATGACCATGCACAACTTTTATGACGTGTGAACAAGGTTTTCCGCCATGCACGAACACACACATACACACTCTCACACACATTCTCATTCACACAATTATTTCTCCTCGTTCTACAGTCGGAGGTTTGAAGCTTCCTCATTAACGTCCTGTGATTGTGTGTGTGTGTGTGTGTGTGCATGTGACTGGAGGTGGAAATTGCTGCAAATTGTAATCAAAAGATTGCACATACAGCTACAGTACATCGTGCATTCATTTTAAACAAACAAAGGTATTCTAAAATTTTTATTTAGAATATTTAGGGTAGCTACAAAATGTTATAAACAAGACTTGCATGTAAGAATAGATGCAGATTACTTTTTATCCAGCATTTTTGTGTATAGCTGCTATATATGTGTACTTTTAAGAATGAAATTAGATAGCATGTGGTTGGTAACACCTTTACTGTTATGCACACTTGCATAAACTGTGATTGTGAGATTACCCAGCAGGTGTAAGGTCTTGAAGTGGAGGTGATAATTATTATAATATAGATAGAAGCAAAATCATATCAGATGACAGCTGACGCAATTGATTCCTTTTGTAACATCAAATTAAAGAATACAAAAATGAACTTCAAAGTGTGAAACACAAGTTGAGCCAGAAGTCCTACAAATAATTTAGTGCAATGTCACAAACATTTTTCTTATTTTGGACAAAAAAAAACCTCTTCCTATCTAGACACAGTCGCATCCACACTTAGACCTGACCTTCCTGAATGTGTGTAGCCTCCCAGGAGGCTGTCATCCAACTTGGGCTAACTTTTTGACAAAGTACCCATGGCCTGGCTCCAAGTCTCCTCATTCATGTGGTCCAACTGGGAGCTGCAGAGGCCACGTTGCATTGTACTAAGTGAATAGTGTAAGTCATCCACTGGAGCATAATGCAGCAGTAGCTGAATGAAGTCCAGGTCCTAAGCCTGAACTTTCTGCAATGAAACCCTTTTCATTTCTTTTCCGTGAAGTGACCTTCATGACAATGGCTTCTGTGGGGATGTCAAGCTGGGTGTGGAGAACAATGGTCAGTAGGTTGGCCGGATAAATGCTCTGTTGATAAACCCTTCAGGTTTGAGTCACACCTGGCAATGCCCTATTCAATTTATTCATCGTTTTATAATTTTTTTCCCTCCAGATCATAACCCTTAAATGCCACATTCACTGCCATTCTGTTTTGTTGTGATATGTTTTTGGCTTTTTGCCCTGTGTCTTTTGTTTCATTTATGGTTATGTTCTGAATAATTGTTCCTAATTTAGGCTTATTTATTTGTTCCCATTTGAAAAATTCCTTGATGTACTATTTGAATGAACGTCCCATAGCTGATCTTTTCATTTTTCTAATTAGACCTTATTTTTGATGCTCCCACTTGTGTTTAATGAACAGAAATGTCAAATCCACAGTTACAGGAAAGCTGTTACTCCTCTAAAAAAGACTGGGTTAATTTGAAGTGTTTTTATTTGCAGGGATAACGGGAAAAAATTCAGGTTTTAATAGTGTTGAGGCTCATTAAATGCTGCCCTGGTTTGTTGTCAGTTCTGGTTATAACAGAATCAATGTTTGTCTGCATAATTGGTCCCAAAAAAGACTCTACAGTATGTTTAAGTGTTTTTGAAAAGGCACACTTCTTTTACCAAGATTTCTCCATACTATCATCAATATAAACCAAGCACATGCAATAATACTGACCTTGTTATTCAGCCAAGCCTCACAGTTTCACACTCCATTGCTCATTATTCCCCTACTTTATTGGACCACTTCTGGAGAATGGATTCCCCGGCTGACCACTCTGCACACTGGTCCCTCTGAGGGCAGATGTGCCTTAGACTCACCAACATCTATAAAAGATGACAGGTTGAATCACTGAGGTGTAGTTCTGCTGCCCTAAGCAATCCTCAGTCCACCACTAATTGATAGGAGCGTTCAAAGCTTAGAATACTGTCATCTGAATTTGGAGAGGTAGCAGCAGGGGTCCATGGCGCATATAAATGAATGCATGGCACTGTATGGAATATTCTGATTGTGAGTTTGGAAACCCTCAAGGACCCCAGCAGTGTCTTTTTTTCCCTTCTTTCTTTATTTGAAGAGAAAGCCTGCCGTTATTTCACAGTGAAGGGCACCTATTTTCTTCACATGGGTAGTTTGACATGGACAAATAGGAAGAGATACAAGGAAAAAGAGCAAGAGAGGCGACTTAAAAGCAGGAGTGAAAAGGCACTGGGAAGGGATTATGGTGATTTAAAACCTCTCCTACCTCCACATCTCCTCCCAGTGGTTTTCAGAGGCGGACTGGAACGTAATGAAGACAGTCCATCAGTCCATCCAGCTCTTTAAGCTCTCCATTTTACACAGTAGCTGCGATTAGGCTGGTGTGTGGCCGCGTGTACGTGCATGTGAGAACATGAAAGGAATGAATTCCTTTGTGCCTGTGTAGGTGTGTAGCTGTGTTTGTGTCTGTCTACAACCCATTGTATGCTTTCTTTACATGTCTACATAAATCTGTGCTTCATCTCTCCATCTCCTCGCCGTTTTTCCTCCTTTCATCCTGCCTCTTGTCTTAACGACCACAGGCAATCGACTGAAACGGCAGGCTTCAGCAGGAGCACGGAGAGAAGAAGCAGGCAAATTAATGATCCTACATTACCACTCAGATAAGAGGCAAGACATATTTCCTGCCTCAAAACGTACAACCCCCCCAAAAAAAATACAACAGCCACCTGTGCTAGATTATCACCCTTCTCTTTTATTAAATCACTCCTTCTCTTCTTCTTCCTCGCTCCTTCCCTCTGATGCGTTGCTGCCCTCACCCTGAAAAATGCTGTTTTGTCGCTAGAACGAAACCAAAGAGAGAGGAAATTCACAAGGAACTGTCCACTCCACTGGTACTGAAGCACAGGAATTACTGGCAGGCTGCAGGGTGACAAGGTGCTTACAGAGAGCACAAACATTACACCAAACTGATCATCATTACGATTTCAATGAAACATTTTTACCTTGAAAACAAGACACTTAGTGGAAGACGCCAGAAGCAATTCAGATGGCCCTTCGCTGCCACATCTTTGCATCAAAAAACCTCAAATCTTTTCTTTTACTTACCTGCTCAGCATCAGTGATTACAATATCCACATTATGGCAGTCATAAATGAAAGGCAGCACACCAAACAAAAGTGTCTGCCTCAGTAACTCTGCTCACTGTGTAAAAAAAGGGGTTGAAGCTGGCTGCTTATTGTCATTTGTCAATACAATCATAAATAAAGCACAAAGTCACACAGAGCAAAGCAAAGGCCTCTTTTTTTTTAGACTAATTCTGCCTGTAAACATGATGAGAACAGAGCCAAGCCGGTCTGCATGCAGCCCTCAGTGGTAGTGTATTAAGCAGAGGGAGCCAAGAGAGATAGCCCTGTGGCATAAATTGATTGCTAGAGACATATGTTGGCAACGCTGTATTTCACTCTGTGTGAAATCTCCCCTATGGGGCAGACAGAGTAAAGCAGGGAGGGTGGGAGAGAGCGGGATGGTGTACCGGTGGTGGAAGAAGCTAGAAGTGATGATGAGGAATGAGTTTCAGAGCAAGCAGGTGTGTGTGTGTGTGTCTGTGTAGTATTTGTGTGTGTACATTAATTAATCTGAGCGCCATGTATGCATACTTTGTAGTATGTTGATATGTATGTGTGCACGTGGTATTAAAATGCAAAACCTTGTGGAAATGTGAAGTTATGCGTCGGTGTTTTTGTGTGTAAGAGTGATGTCTGTGCAGAGAGCAGACCTTGATGATAAGCGAGTTATCTTACCATGCTGAGTGGGCCATTTAAAAGACAGCCATTTTTCTGGCAGCTCCACGGAGAGAAGTATGATGGAGAGAGAAGGATGGATAGGGGAGGATGCTGAGAAGTGTTTGTGTGTGTGCGTGTGTGTGTTTGGTGCATAAGAGAGAATATAGAGCAACTGATTCTTCACGGATTTTCTATACTCTATACATGATCATACATGTATATGACACACATATTTATAGACAACACATGCTCACACACATGTGCCTCTTAACATGCAAATTAAACATAAACACCCCGGCACAGGCCCACCCACATCCATGAACACAAGAATAGAGTTAGGTACTTACATATCCTTTTCACCACCACCACCCCACTTCATCCACCCACCTGCCTACACACACTCCTGGCGCTGATGTGCTGCCATTAGCTGCACTTTCATGTAAACACCCCTTCATCATCCACCTCTTCAAGAAATGTTAAGATTGTGTCGGTTCCTCAGATGGCTGGTTTTAAATAATTCAACATTCTGATGTTGCTTTTGCTGATATATTGACATTATAAGACATGTCTCAAGACACACTGAGACACACTGCACTGATGGGTATGCTAGTGTCTCTTTTGACTCTGAGGAACAACTGCCCTTACTTATTTATGAATTTACAGAGAGCATATAAATGACTTAGCAGGTAAACAACATCAGATCTTTCTAGATAGTGTCTCTGCAGAATGTTACCATGGTTCTGTGATTTGTAAGCACACTGCAGAGGTCATTAAATGGGCTAATTAACCCCTGTTCATCATGTTGGCCACAAAAGAACAGGAAGGCATGTGGAGTAATTTAAGAGAAAGTTGGAGGGATTCAAAAGAAAAGGGATGCTGCATTAAGGTCACATGTAAATTCCTCGACACACGAGCTCTTACCTGGAGAGAGAGCATGCAAGTGTCGTCCTGTGGTAGTTTTGTATGGAATATGTGAAGATGTTTTGGACGCTAATACTTTATCATCTGCATAAACAAGTTTACTGACTGTAACAAATCAAGCCACTCTATATTCTAGTCAGCGATAGTGATAATGAGTAATAACTTTAACAAACACTGAGCCATTATAGTTGCAAAATAACAAGAAATATCTCTCTAGAACATTTAAGCATTGTTCTCATTACACTAATAAGCCTATGCAGTTTATCTTTCAGTTATTTACTTGCATCACACATATCTTTTTTCAAAAATGGAATGAATATTAAACTATTTTGCACAAACAAGGAGATTTTAGACATAAATCCAAAATGTTTGTTTATAGTTTTCAATATTAAAATAGTCAATAATCATCATTCATTTTTCAAGCAATATTGGCATGTAGAAACTAAGGCATGTTTCAGTTACAGTTCAGTAAAGGCCTTCTTAAAACAGCAGCTTCTGTAGTGGAATATACTCAACTACACATACTTTACTACTTAAGGTACCAGTGCTTAACTTGGGTATTTCCACTTTATGCTACTTTTTACTTCTACTAACTTTATATACTTCTTCTGTACTGAACTGCAATTTAGCTTTTATCAGTAGCCACTTTGAATAGTTTTAGGAGGAAGAGCACAGGTGTATTAATCAAGCTTAGGTAAAGGTCAGGAAAAACTTTCTCCTTTTACATGCCTCTTTAAGTCACAAGCACAGTTTCCTGCGAGCTTTAAACTCCACCAACTCATTCTTGTCTTCATCCAATAACAAGCTCGCTTTTAGCCCCTCACTCGTAAGCTGTCAGACTTAAACACTGTTCTCTCTCTCTGCTGTCATTCAGTTGTCATTTCATCACTGTGGAGAATTTGCGACCCACCTCCAAACCCTTTCACCACCTTAACTGTAAATGCCAGGCCATCTCCAATTAAACCCTTCGCTCAGAAGTTTCTCTTTCATGAAGTAGTCCTGACCTCAAGCTTCTTCTCTAATCTCCACCACCAATGTCTCTAGACTCTGGAGGTAGTTTCCTTCATGATGGAATCACCTTATTCAAAGGTCGACCTCCCATTGTGGTCCACATCCTGCAAGGGTCTAAGCTCCAAAGTCTATTTTTTCTGTCCACAATAAAGTTAATCTTACTTCAAATTCCCTCCCTCTTTTTTTATTCATCTTGTGGTTTAATCTGACTGAATAACATTAACAATGGCTCTGTTCTATTTAAACGTCTCAAAAAGCCTTGACAGTGTGTCAGAAAGGTAGCAACATAATAACAGGACCCTGGAAGTGAGAAAGTTCAATTGAATTCAACTTTATTGTTAACAAATATGCTATTTTCACTGTGACATGTCTGTGACACAGACCACTGTTGTTAAAAATATTCAAAATTAAAATGTTATCAGTTAATATATTATATATAACACAGATAATATATTATATTAATCCTGCTAATGCTTGATAAAAACGTCTGAAGTCAATAACCAGGACTCACTGACCATAAAAATGGTGCAAAACTTGTTTTATGCGGCAGTCAACGAGTAAGCAGTCAACACAGCATGAAAAGAGCATAAACTAGACCTTGAAGAGGGCTTTGCAATGTACCAGGAATAATGGAAACTTCCTGCTGTGCGTTCTGTTCATGGGGAATGATTAACAGCAACCATGGAGGTACAGTTCAAAATCACTGTAATTATTATGGTGCAAAATGCGTTGGTTCAAACAGATGTGTATTGTAAGTGTCAAGTGGTGAATTCACTCAAACAATAGATAGTAGATTGCTGCAAAAGACATGATTCAGTTGAATAAAATAAGAAATTAAATAAATAAATAAAATAGTTGGGGCACGGTAAAGTGCAAAGACGACATATTAAACAGTCAGGTGACAGCTTTGTTAGACCGAACACACCAGGACACCAGATGGTGTGTGTGTGTGTGTGTGCGTGTGTGTGACAGGTGAGATAAAGAAACTAAAGATGTGGAAGAGAGAAAAGGCAGAGTCAGGACATCCGTAGGTGTAAGTGGGGTAAGCTGAGGTTTTGAGTCTGCATTTAATTTCCTCAAGAGAAAGGCACAAGCAGGTGAAGGAGGGACAGTAAGGAAGGAAAAAACAACAGGTGGATGCAGGGATATGTTGACCAAAACACCAGGCACTGAGAGGAGAGAAGAAATTTCACACCTTCACTCTTGCTTTCCCTTAATTTTTATTTTTTAACCAGCTTGTCTATCAGCACCTGCTATCATGAATCCTCCCACAGAGGAGCACGTTAAAGGGCATCAAGGTGTGAGCTGTAATGCCAGACAACACAAACAACCTTTCAATTACTTCTTTCATTAAATAATCAGTATTGAGGATGAGCTGCCAAGCACTCAAAATACTTTTTGGAGACAGTTTACAGGTGAACAAGCTCAGGTCGTCCCACAGTGTGTCAGTAAATGAATCCCAACAAACTTAGCTGGACTTGCTCTGACTGATGGAAGTTTTTTTTTTTTCTCCCATGGTTATAATTTCCATCTCATAAAAGCACGCAGGTGATAAAGAGCGCTTTGTGAAATACCCCCTGATGCCCGCACCAGCATAATGAAAGGCAGAAATCAATAGAAAAAGACTTACTGTCTGTGTGTGTGTGTGTGTGCATACAGTGCATACTTTTTAGTGTGCAGACAACCCAATTAAAAGCAGAAGCAAAAGTGAGAATCTATAAACGAATGCTATTTCAGTCACTCTGCCTTTGTGTTATTGAAGGCAGCGGCATGTGGTGTGAGTCACTAGAACTGGTTGTGATCATAATCAATCTGTGCACTCAAAGCTGCCAGACACAGGTTAATTTTGATCCTCCTTTATAGCATTCCTCTTGCAAGAGGGAGAAGAAAAGTAGTGCTAACGACATTTTTTTTAAATGAAGAGGACATAAAAAACAGCACCTGTGGTGTGCCATGACAGGAAAACGTTCCCACTGTTTTCCAATAATGCTGGCCGCTTCTAATTGCTTCTTGTCATTGTCTTTCTGACAGAGCTACTTATTCCTCCTCTTGTTCTTTGCCAGCACTCAAAAGTACTGTCTGTGCTATGGCTGCATGAAAGCAAATAGCTGAAGTGTTCATGTGTCTGCTAGGACAGTATTTAGTAGCTTTAAATCAGGCAGGTAGGAACTTTGTGGTGAGTTGTGGAGACTTTAAGAAATCAGGTTCAGAATTTGCTGCCTGAGAGGAAAATTTAATTCTAAAATTGCATTATTTGAAATTCACAAAACACATTTGCCTTAATTTTGTTTTAAGAACGGTCATAGCAACAAATATTTGCTCGAAATTAGCTTTTATTTTTTAGACCCACAGAAATGTACCAATTGTGTTGATGGTTTTGTTAACGTGCAAAGTATTAGAGCCATTTAGGCTTCCTGATTGGGTGATTAAGGTGAATCTAGTCCTGTTCCTTAGTGAATACTCATTCAGTACAAACCAATCATAAAGGAGCAGATGTAGATAAATAGAAGTAGGTGAGTGCAAGATAGATTTTTAAGCTCTGAGACAACTGAGTTGTGTATTCTAAACACATACAGCATAAATGCACAGGTGTTTATAAGAAAACTGGCTTGCATTCAGAACACAGAGAGGACACATGCACTCCATATTTCCATAAGCCTGCATTTGATTGTTTGACAGAAAGGCAGTTGAAATATAATCTGAACACTTTAAACATGCATGCACATAAAGTCCTCAGCACACACACACACACACACACAAGCATAACACACAGTACATTTCCCAACAGTATTTCCTATAAAAACACATATTCTCAACACTATACATAAATCAATTTAATGTAGCTTCATGTTTGAGTGGCCACATGCCATCGAAACACAGACAGCAATCAGGTGTGTGGCAACCAAGCGTCCACTTCACCATAGATCCAACGTAGCATGCTTTTCATGAGCTCAGGCTCTTTATATCAGTCTCACTCACAACTCACACATGTGCACACACACATACACACACAACCACCATCTAAGGAGCCATCAGAGTGCTGAGTGTAGATGTTCTCTTCCCTCACCTGTGTCACACTTGAGTTAGTTGGAGGCCATTTGTCACTGATGAACCCCCCCCCCCCTCAGGTGCAGCAAACAGCAAGGAGAGATTCATTTGATGCACGCCTGACATGGTTCCTCCATTTGGCGAAGGCTGCGAATGTTCAACAGCATGACTGCGGCTTTTGTAGCAGAGACAGAAAAGACGGCTTCGTCTTTTCCATTTCACTCATATTTCAACTCATTCACCTCAATTTGTTGTATTGTAAAAAGCTCCCTGCTGTATTATTGAATCCACGGTCTTCATGCTTTAACATTTTCTGCAACCCAACCTTGTAATTTACCAAAAAAAAAAGTGATGATATCAAATTCAGCTCATTTACGGTTAATATTTTTTTCCCTTTTGAAGCTAAAATTAATTGCTCCAGTTGCTGTTATACCAGTGAGGTCTCTTCATTTTTTAAAATATGCGTCACAATGATAGTGTCAAAGATGATTCTCTTTACAAATGATAAGCTCCTGCATATTATTATCTACATGTATTGAAACGTTAAGTGATGCTCTCCTACCTGCTTTTTTTTTAAAACCACAAGATACTCAGTTTACACTCAACCCATCACAAGAGCCAAAAATCTCACACAGTGCAGCCACAGCACTCAATGTTAAAACACAGAGCGAGCTCATCTGAGCAGCTGCTTTGCTCACTGATGCAGCGACTTCTTTAGACATGGATGAATCAGGAATAACTTCAATTCACACTCTGAATCCTTTCACAGTTGGCTATTGGAACTAAGGTATTCAGGCCACTTTTAAGTCTTAAAGCCTGTTTCTTCACACTAGGATTCATACTGGCACCGACGATTTTCAACTCTTGGATATAAAATAAACAGAGATAAATCCCTACTCAGTGTTGCCAGCAGATAGACGACTACTGTGCTGCAGTCTATAGTAAGCCATATTATTTTATGTGAGTTTTTATGCGTATTGTGTAATTTGAATGGTAATAAAATAAACAGTGGACTTAGAGAGTGTCTGACAGTAAATACTGTGCACGGTGAAAAGCATAATTACCAAAGCCACCGTGATGCTGTGTTGTGACAAGATCAGCGCTGATAGGGGGGATGAGAGGAATCACTTGTGTGTTAAAATTGCCATTCAAACTTGGTCAATCAATCGTGGAAGCCTTTTAAATGTTAATGGTTAAAAATGAAGCGCTGTATTGTTGGTGAACAAGTGGTTCTCTGTAGTCGATGCAGTGTTTATTCTCAAGCTGTTTAATTGCTGACAAGGGCATGTACCTTCTAGCAAAGCAACCACAGAACAAGAGGCATTGACAGCTATTTTTTCAGCTGAGAAATCACTGGATAAAAAAAAATCAATCTGGCTGAAAGGGGTCCCACATTTATCATTATATGACAGAGATATATGTCACGCACAGGAACGGTGCACATAAAACTCATTATCATACGTCACGTCAGACATCGAGGGTGAGTGCAGTTTCAATCTAGAGAAAAAAATCACAGTATGATGTCTTAAACGCAGTGTTCAAAATGTCGAAAAGAAAGCCAACTGCTCTTTGCGAGTCGCACATCCATACAGCCAGTTGAAATTCAACAGAAATGGGAAATCCCGACAACAGAGGCATCTCATATTAATGGTCATTTCATATTAGAAGTGAAACACCATTACTTTCAGGCAGTGAGTCATGACGAGTGTCCGGAGCTTTCAGTGTAATCTGTGGTGGACGAGGGTGCGTCCCAGAAAGGATGAGAGCTGAACAAGAGAAATCCATTAGTCTCATCCTCTAAGAAGACTTTTTTCTTTTTTGGAACTATAAACTACCTCTATATCACCTCTCTCCTCCCTCACGCAGCATCTTATACCCTCTTACCCACAAAGTTTGCTTTTTTCATTCCACCCTTTTCAACTAACTGCTTTGTGCCCTGCCCCTTTTCTCACTTTTCGCCTTAATTTCACATCCTTTTTCCTGCTGTTTCCTCCTATTCTTGAAGAAGAATTCAACTACATTAACACCCAGGTTGAACCTTCATCTCCTGTGTCCTATTTTTTTCTTTTACTCTGCCTTTCTTCAACTTTCTACATATACTATGGATCAAGAAAAATGAAAATGGCTCCCCAAAAAAGTCATTATTAATGATTTAACAGCAGGTGCAGAGATGTCAAGCAGTTGCTAGAAAAAGGAATATACCATACCATTTTTTGGTGAATAATAAAAAAAATTACATTAGCTCTTTTTTTACTAAAGGAGAGATGCATTACAAAGCATTCCTGTTCAGCTGTACAGCGGATACAGAAGAGGAAATTGAAATTTATTCAAAAGTCTGCTGCACCTAATGGCTGCAGACTGATCACTGCGGCAGAGGAAACTGCATCTGAAATTTAACTTTGAGGCAAACAGGTGGAAAATCTGCAGCACTGTTTATATTGGACACACACACAGAGGGTAAATGACCTGAACGTGGTCAAAACAGTGAGTGAGACAAACACGAGGGAATACAAAGTAAAAGAGGCATTACACAATTAGTATTTCTGTTGCACTGCATCACATAGGACAAAAGAACGTCTGTAGTTTTTGCACAACTTTTCTTTTTGTGTTCTGTGCTTGGCCTCTGCTTATCTTTTCTGATGAGTGCAATGCTACATGATGGAAGCAGTCAGTGAGATTTGAATGGGCTGGTTCATTTTTTTATACCTTTTTATGTAAAATACTCATATCAAGTTTGAGGAAAATTTTTTTAGAAAAAAAGTCACAGTAAATAATAAAAATTTTGACCTCTCTCATAAATATAACCCAGAGATTATTATGTCAATAACTTTCATGGTTGATTACTGGGTCATTATTAAATAGTTTAACTGTTTTAATATCTGTGCTTGCTTATGTAAAGTCAATAAAACATGGTTTTACAACCTCCCAGCAGGTTTTTGCAGTTTATAACTGACATGGTTACACTGCATAATTTCTGGAAGTGCTGTTCTTCCTTTACCACCTTGTGGTATTAAGAGATCACAGTCTGATCACAGTTGTTCAACATGAAGATGCTGTGCAGCTTACCAAAATCACATCACACTACATGGCTTAAGGAGTGCAGCATGCCTTGTGCAGCTTAAAGTTAAAATTTTCCTGAGATGGCACTGCTTTACCAGAGAGGGATATTGTCGTCCTCTGCAGCGGCTAAATACATATTCATCGCTTCATGTTTTTGAACTCTAGTGGCTTGATCATCTCTGGCCTCCCCACTTTCCTCTCTCTCCCCCTCGACGTCCCGGCTCTTTGACAGGCCTGTCTGCTCTGCATGTCGTCCTCAGCTGCATGAACAACATGGGAAAAAGAGCTAAGCTGAGACAAATAGGTGGGTGTAGGATGAGAGATAGAGAGAGAGAGAGAGAGAATACCAGGTCTCAGATTAGTGAGGGTTGGCTGGATCAGACACCTGAATCGTGACTCCAAATTGATGGGTTGCATAATTGATAGGCTGCAGACTACAGGTGGGTCATTAAGCCCAGTTCTGAATTGCAGGACTTAGCTACCATGGGTCACCTGACCAGTAGAAATGCGGAGAGGAAAAACTTTATTTTAAAAACTTTTGGCTGCAGGAGAAACGACATATACAGTGCAAATGTAAATAAATGTGTACTTTAATGACTGAACACAGGTTCTACTTCCAGGCTTTTAATCTGTGCTATGGCCACCCATGCACTGCATGTAGAGAGATTAATTCTCAACGCTTACATTCATTTTCATGGCTATAAGCCACTTTAGATGACATTAGATTACTGATGTTTGTTCTTTTTGTTATTGACACAGAAAACAACCTGGCTTATTTCATGTAGAATGATAAAAATTAGATATTGTGATGCTTTCTCCAGGACATAATTACAACTGTCATGCAAAGTAATAGGATACAACACACACTCGCACACGCACACACAAAGAAAATCCTGCACTCACATCAGGAACAATAAGGGTTAACTCCACAGTAAACAAATTGTAATTAAAGAGGTAGACTGCCAAGACAGGAAGAAGAGCTGGAGAGGAAGAGAGTGAAAAGAAAAGAAAGGACAGGAGGGATGTTCAAAGAGTTTGTTCTAGCATCTGAAAGAGGAATTTACAACAGGCAGGCAAGCAACACACAACAGCAGGGCTTTGAAGTGTCTGACTATGTGTGGAGATCCCTGTGCTTACATGCCTTGATTAGCTGGAGAGACTTTCACACCCCCTGCTGCACATGTTGTTGCTGTGATACTCTCACCAAGCAGGGGATGTGGCGATAGTCAGGGACTCAGCTGGAGCTGTCTTCATAGGTGTGTGGGCGTTGGTGAGGAGTGCATGTGCCTATAAATGTCTGCAACGTCTGAGGGTGTCCACAAGTGTATGCTATATGTGGACGGACAACTCATGTGGTGGCGAGTGTGTTCTCTGTGTGTGTGTGTGTGTGTGTCCGTTGCCCAGACTGTCGGCATAATTGGATTGACAGCTCCCACTGTGAAGGGTGCAGCAGAGTCAACTGGTGTGTGTTCCTAGAGAGCTCCCCTGATGCCCTCTCCTCTCTCCTCCACCCCCTCCTCATTCCTGTTCCACTCTTCCCTCCCACCTCCTTCTGCTGTGATCCTAATCGGGAGAGAAAGGCCGGCTAAGGAGCTTCAGCTCGTGGTTGCTGAGCATCAAACTCCTGTGGAAATAGAAATAAGAAAGCAGATAAAAGACTTCAAGCATGCGCTTAAATATGCGTGATGTTTATTTAAGGAAAGGTTTTAATGGAAAGTACAGTCGTATGTTATAAAAGTATATGTCAACCACTAAAGCACTGCTGCAAAAAATACAGCACAACATTCAGGGATTATTCTGGTTCATTGGAACTTGGATCTTTCTTACTTTTGCTGATCGTTTCTATCAAATTGTTCAAAAACCTTTCTGATTCTCTCACCATTCATGTCTGTCACCCTGTTTTACAAGAACCCCTCAGACCTTAGCAATTAACTTTGTAATTCCAGTGTCGTTATCAGTGGTAACCAAACCAAAACAGAGCTTCTAGGGCCAGATTATGCCAGAAAAGAGCAAGTTTGTACAACGACAGACCATGTCGGGAAGTGTTTATAGTTGTTCCCAATGGCCACACTTGGAAGCGAAATGAAAAGCCAGCCATCATAAAGAGGGTGAGAGGCAATAATCGTTTCAATATTCGGATAATGGCCAGTTTGTCCTGGGAGACATTCATAGTGTTTCACTTGGTTGTGAAGAGAGTGGAAAAAGAAAGCTTGTGAGAGAAGTTCACAGCTTGCTGACCTCCTCAGCTCCACAGCATGCCCTGGATGGAAATGTGGGATTATCTGAAGGTCTGTCTGTTCCCATTAGTAACAGGAATGATTTGAAAATAACAGACATATATATTTACTACAGCAACTAGAGGTCACTGCTGAACGTAAACATAAATAAAGGTCGAACGGGCTGCTTGAAGGTCTGCATGATACAGTACAAGGTTATCCACATGAGTAGTTTCTCGATCCAGGAAAGTTTGACATTGAAATTGTTTGTATGAAAATGAGGAATGCTGTTGCTGCATAAGGACTAATAAGATTTAGCTACACTGGAAAGATCCTGTAGTTTTAACTGATATTTTTTAGCTCCACAGGTCACAGCCCATGAGATAATTTATTTTGATATTTAAATTTGCCTTTGAGGAAAAACAAAATGACCAAATCTGATAAAAAGTAAAGACAGGCAAGCAAATTTTCATTGCATTAATACATGACTTTTTTGTCTGCAATTCTTCAATAAATTTTTCTGAGCTCACTCTTTTTTGCTCTAGTGTGTATGGGCCTTGTTTCTCTCTGTCCCACCATGCTGATGCTTTTAAGGACACTGTCATTTTGAAAGTGGAGCTGTGGGATGCTAGTTAGCCACTCTGTGTGTGGCTGATGGCTTAACAAGCATCGCGGGTGATCAAGATTGATGGCGGGAGGATGGAGCTTCAAATCTCTTTACTGTTGTGGTTCATTCCTACTTGTTAGGGCAAGCCAGTTCCTCCTAATTGAGCTGCAGATTTCTCCCTTCACTTGTTGCTTGTCACTGGTCTCTTTCTATTCTCAGCATCCCTTTCACTCACTTTTTGCTTCTTTCATTTTTCCTCCTCCAGAGTAAAGCTGTGGAGTTTCTGCCAACAGTAACAAAGGTGCACCTCCAAAGGCCAAAAAGATGACTGGCCAGAGCTCCTTCCTTGCTGCATATTACTCCCAGCACGGAAATGCTCCTCCACCACTTTTTGGCCTGGTCATTCAGAGCTGTGAGTCACCTCACAAGTTGAGCAGCAGGTAAAAAATGTATGAGGATTTTACTGGACCTCCTATAAAAGCATATATTCAGTAACAGCTGTTTAGGATGCACACCTAAACTGTGATTTCTGCTCAGGCACCGCTTTTCCTCAATCTCCCTGGAGGTCTTTTATTAGTATGAATTTCTCTTTGTACACTCACAATGAGTGATTCATATGCTGCATCACAATGGTTTCTGGATTACATTACAATTCTAAAACAAAAGGATGTCCAAAATATAACATCCTTCCAGGGTTTTTTGGAAAAAAAAGATAAATCAGTGTACAGTAGCAAGTCTGTTGAAGCAGCTCTGCTACAGTGACTGCAAATTTGGATCTAGATAACCTGGCAGATCAAAAAAAAGAAAAAAGAAAGAGGAAAGTCGATATGTAGTCAATATGTCTTAAGTTGGGAGGAGTAGAGACGTATAGCACACAGTTGTCACTGCCATCAGCTTACTCATAATGGCTTCTCTGTCCCCCAACTGTCCCTTCCAAACAGGCTTTCTGTCTGTATATGTGTGTGGTGCTTATTATGTTTCTCCTGCATGCTTTCTCTCCGACAACCTAATTACTACTTTCAGCGATACACTGACATACGGATCGAAAACTGCACTCGCGAATGCGGCTTATTTTTGACAGGGTGGTGGTTTATGAGATGTTTGTGTAGGGGAATATTTTCTCTCTCTCTTTCTTTTCTGCGTTTGTTTTTCATTCTTAGTACTATGGATAGCTATTTACATTGCTGGTGTCAAAGAGAAAATGGAAGAGAGGGATTTTGAAGAGAAGATATGTAGAGAAATTTGTGGAAAACATGAAAAAGCAGACTGTCTCTTTCTGCCTTCAAGTGAGTAACTCAAAGAGACTTAGCTGATGGGTTGATCTGTTCTCAGTCATGGTGGCAGATGTTCCTCTGATAACATTATGTAATTTTGATGAGGTAAAATAGCTAGTAATTTGGGGATAATTAGGTAGAATAAACTGAAATTGAACAGTAAAATAGAAAAAGGGCTCCAGAATGTTCCAGCAATTCCTGCAATAGTTGTAACTTTATTATTTTTGAAACATTCGTCCCTGTATCTATTTTTCACGCCTTTATACTTCAGTTTTTTTGTTCACAGATTTACCAACTTGTCATGTTACCAAAACAGAGAGAGGTAGTAGAACTGTCATAGCAATAAACACTGGGTTTAGTTTTGAGTTTTTCAAAGCCAAGCACAAAGGCACAGTGATATACAACATTAAATTCGCTATATCAGCTGCAGAGGAAAAGTTTTGAAGTGTACTTCTGGGTACCAAACCAAGCAATGCCTCAGGACGGCTGTTTTAATCAGAAATTCTCCCAACGCAACTTTTGTTGACTCCAATGCTCTCCACCAGTTGCAAAAGATGCTCATCCAAACAGCCGTGATTTTTTTACCAGCCTAAAACGTGCAGGACAGCTGAGAGGGAGAACGGAAAAAATCAATGAGAAAGATGGGTCGAATTTCTTGCTTACTGGCTCCAGATGGCTGAAGGTGCTCCACTGGTATCATCAAATGAGTCTTTGTGGTCCTAAATGGAGCAACTTAAACAACCTGGCAAGCCAAAATTAAATGAAAGGACTTGTAGCTATCAGTTAAATACACAGAACAAAAACAAATGATTTATTGTGAACCAGAGGGACGAGAACATACAAACAATATTGTGGAAAGAAAAGATAATGCAGTTATGGAAATTAAGCCCTCTAACCCCAGCTGCTGAATAGCTTGGCTTTTTAAATAGAATGTCTGGCTAAAGACAGCAGAACATCTAAAAACCTATAAAAAAATAAAACTGCTGTTAGGAAAACTCATCTTGCTGGTACAGTGGACAAAGGCACTTATCATAATTGCAATTTTTTATTTAAACATTCCTCACTATGACTGGATAACTACGCTTTTCTCCTCTCTCCTGTTGTCTATCTCTGTGTTTTATTGTACAGAGGACAAAGACCGCACTTCTCAGGGCTGTCTTTTAGCACTTTATTGCAAACCAATAGACACAGCAACAGCGTACTCTCCCTGTCATTTATAAACAAAAAACAAAGCATTTACAGGGACTCCATAAACACCACAGGGCTGCATAAACACCTGTGTCTTCCATAGAAATAGTCTGGAATAAAACAATAGCTGTTCTCCCAGTCCATGATAAAACCCTAAGACAGAATATTAGCAGTTCTACAGGGACATCAAACCAGCAGAATTATAAAGCTAATGATTATGTAATGCATAGGAGCTTGAAATAACTATACACAGATGACCAACCTTTTTCTTTTGACTTTTGAATCAAAGTAAATGCAGCACAAGAAAGAGACTTTTTTAGTCCAAAGATCGTACTATGTATTACTACCTTTTCATTCAGTCTATTACCATTATTAGTCGGCCCAAGTAATATAGGGTTAGATGGAGAAATTAAACCTCCTGTGAAAATGTCCTTTACTATCAAAGCCCCTGCTGTTGACCTTCAGTGCTGATTTAAAGACTAATTCTGAACATCAGAGTCACATGAATTGACTTCCTTATTCCTTAAATGAAAGCATTGACCTGAATTGTCATACTTCTTCACTGTTAAATCATTTTATGTACACATACAGAAGAATGTGCAGCTAACAAAACAGAGTTAATGAGATTAAGTCGAATCTTTTGTCAATGGCTGACCCCTGAACACCCCGTCTCAAGCTTGTTAAAAGCAGATGATTAACTCCTTTGCCGATTATCTTATATGAATTTAATGTGTCTGCCTTCTGAACACTGCAGTCAACCAGTCTTCTCTCCAGCCGAATCACTTTGCCCTATATTTAACACGGAGCTGCAGCATTCATCCAAATTAACCTGTGTGCTTTTCCGCGTGAAGTTACTGCTTCAACTACAGTCTCTCATGTCTGCATTAACATACAGTACGGCACGCTTAAGGCCATATTTCAGATATTTGCATTAATGCACTGTGGAGGCACTGAAGGAGTGTGATTTGCTGTGCACCATTCTTAGGGGTTTGACAGAGCTCCCTGAAGTAACTAAACCTCAGATATATGTCATACACAGAAAATAAAACATCATTATGTTTTCAGTACTTGCAGATACATTGTAAGCAGTCTCACACTGTATCTGTAAGTGGATGGGTGTAAATAATCTTCAGTGGTGCTTAAAAGTGACATTTTATACAATACTAAATACCATATATGGTGTTATTTCTCTGCTTTGCCTGCTTTTATTATGTATTGTTAGGAGAAGAATTTGCCATGAAAGCTGCAGCAAGCTGTTTTTCAAAAAGCAGATACACCAACCTATTTTTTTTCCAAGTTACAATGGTTACTTTGGCACAGAAGGGTTTAAGTTAAAAAAGGAACATTTCACCCTTTAAAGAACTATACATTTTATTTACATACAACAAATGGAAACCTAGTTTTAACAACAAAGGCCATTTGAGGTTTGCATGGACGAGGGTAACACGCAGGGTAATTTTATTCTATGCAGCACTTTACATAAGGTAAATAAATGTCCTTGCAGGTATCATTATTTTTTTAGAACATCCATGTTGTTGCCAATTTCTTGGTGAGCTTCACTGTTCATGTTTGTGTTTTTGTCATAATTTATAACACAGACATACAGTTCTGCCTGTATGGTATGTCAGTTGCTTTCCACACAGTGTTCAGATGGGAAAACATCTCCTTGTCTGTGAGTCATCAGTATGAATAATGACACCTTGGGCTGAATGTTTGTTCACAGTTCCCCCGAAAGAATGCCAATTTAAAAAAGGCAAAGTGAAGGACGGCCTGCTTCTTGCCGAGAGTGTTTGAAGGGTGGCACGCATCACAATACACACATGCCGAGAGTGGAGGACTGATCAGGGAAGTAATATGTACTGTGGGTGGAAAATATACTTGGAGGATGCATGTGTGCTCAACTGGATTAGAAAGTTAAGAGAGAAAACACAAGCAAAAAGGAATAAATATCAGTCTAGAGCTGTGAGCTGGAATGCACAACGCTGCCTCATGCAGTGACTTGCTATTTTAACCAAGAAGGCAGATTTACACATTTATCTGACTATTTTCAACTATGTTTGTCTGTTAGTGCTGTATGTGTCTGCGGTGCAGTGCACAGATTCATAAACATGTTTCAGTTTGTGTGCGTGAGCATGTGTGTCAGTGTTTATTTCAGCACCACCTGCATCCCAGTCACCTCTCTGCGGCAGATTTTCCACTTAACATGATAGAAATGCCTTTGGCCATGAATAACACATTTACTCTCCACTGTACCTCAGGCAAAGCATTACATGATCGGTTTCCTCCGCTAGAATATGTTAAAAATGGAAAAAGCCAGTGTTCCTTCAGGAAGCAGAAGCTAGGGAAGCAGCACAATTTTAGGGATTGAGAAAAATGCTGGAAGAGACAAGAAAAAAAAAACAGGGAAGATCAACAGAAAAAGGAAAAAAAAAAAAAACAGCCACAGCAGTCAGTAATAATTTGCGTCCCCTCTAGAATCGCAGTTGCTTGGAGGGGGGGGGGGAGGAGTGTGCATTTGTGTGTACGAGTGTCTGCATGCCCATTTGTGTGTCTGTGGGTGTCAGCACCGATGTGTGTCTGAGGACTGAGTGTGGAGGGGCTAATGGAGTGTTGATTGCCTGGCGGTAAGCAGGCATCAGTTTGTAATTGCAGCTCTACGGTGTAGCAGCTCTAAAATGAAGACGCATTTCACTTTCGATCACTGAGCCGCCAGTACGGATGCACGTGCATGTGGCGGTGGGTGATGGAGGGTTAGGGTGTGCACCAAGTCCTATATCTAACCAGGGGAGCCAGATTTAGCCATTGGCAGAGTGATATTGAGCAGCAGGCCACAAACAAAATGACAGCAACACTTTACCTGTCTGGCTTGGTGTTTATATGTTCCAGAATACAATTGCGGGCTGTTTTCAGTATGCTGCCAAACTATAAGGTTTAAAAAAGGAGTTGCTAGCTTTTAAGAGAGTGAAGGCAGGCATTGTAAAAGTCTGTGGAGGCTTACAGAGGCAAAAACCAAAAAGTGGAAAGCTAAAGGTGGAACTAATATATCCTGCCCTTTCTTTTCCCTTCTGTTTTCTCTCCCTTTGCGCCTGGTTGAAGTCTCCCCTTGGTGAACCTCACTCATGTTGCCAGGCGACAAGGTTGCCTGGGAGCCTGGCTTTGATGAACAGTCACAGTGTAATGGAGGTAGCCATGCCAACACACAGAACACAGGGATGGACGGGCGGACCAACACGTGCATGTGTGCAAACACATGCCAGAGTGTGGCGAGTGTGCCGTCAGAGCAGACAGGGCACAAATGCACCCAGAGGAGCCGTGTCTGGGATTCTGTTTTAAGTGCAGCCTTGGCTCACATTCAGAACTGATTAGTGATTACTAATTTATTCTCAGGAAATCTTTAAAAAAATAAATAATAAAATACTTCACAGAAATAAAATACTTCACACACATATTTTCTGCTGCCTTGGCAAATATAACCCAGCATTTTTTAAGTAAAAGCACACACTTTTTTTCCTTATATTACCTCTAACTCTATAGGCATTAAGCTGATGGAAGGGATAAAATTACACTTGCAATAATCCTCAAACCCCACAAAAGATGCATCATATCTCAGGTTTAACAGATACTATGTCACTGCTCACAATCAGACAGGAGATGACTGGAGAAAAACATGAGTGCTGCGGTTAACACCAAAGCTTAGCATCAGTGCTGCACCAAAATGGCTAAAAGGCCCAGACATACCCATGAATGCTGTAATTAAAGAGACGTTTGATCAATCCAAGTAATGATGTGTCTAACCCATACACGACACTGCTCGCAGCTCATCTGCTAACATGTGGTTTCCATATCTCTTTGCATTTTCAAAGTAATAGCCCAATCTACAACATTTTTCAAATAATTGGCCATTTTCTTACTCATCCTCTCTCTGTGTTGAACATGATAGTTATTCAAATTCTGACTCCGCTTCATAAAACCTTTCACGGTTGCTCTAGGAGAAGTTCCTCTGGCGCACATAAGAGATGTATTTTATATTTCCAATGGCTCCAACAGCATTTCAATTATAGCTGCAGGCTCACATCCACAACTCACACAGCCTTTCCAGTCAGCTGCATACACAGATGCACACACCACTGACTGTTGTGTTTGGGGTTATGATAAGGGGCTGTGAGACAGCTGCCTGCAAACATGCAGCTGGTGGTGAAAAAAGTACTGAATTTGACTTGCCATCATAGAATAAAACCCCCTGAAATGGTCAGGTTAGGCAGTCAAAGTTTTACTTCAACGTGCAATAACTGACAAAAGCCAAGGCATTGCTGTGATGATTACATTATGTTTGCATCACACTGTGATCTTATGGGACGCCCTTTCAAACATGGCTGTGCCAACAAGTATCAGTGATGAATCACTGAACATTCTCCGAAGCCTGCCCTCATGTCCTCCAAAACAAACCCATCAAAACATGAACAAGAGCTCTTTGTGTCATCACACACAAAACACCATGGCATTACTTTTGCATAAAACACTCCCTAAGTCACCACTGGTTTACAGAAACAGCCAATACATTATTATTGAGTTATCATAAATATAAGAAATTATATAATGTAAACAAACATGCATAATGTTATTTTTCTCCTCTCCTTTCTTTTGGCAGTATTGTTGTTCTGTCTTTTTTTGGTGTATATGAGTGTGTAGCTATATAAATAAACAAATAAATATCTGGCAGTTCAATCAGATTGCAGATATATATTTAATGTCGATACTAAATTGACCTATTGCGTGCAGATAGATAAGGTGATGCAGAGTGTGTATGTGGTGTGTGTATTGATGCAGTGTGCAGAAGTGCGAAGAAATGTCTGCATCCATCAGTCTAATTGTGATTATGGCATTTAATTAAGCCAAATGATTTCCACTTCTGTGGTAATCACTGTGTGTGTGTTTGCGTGTGTGTGAGTGTGTGTCTGCACATGTGTTTTAGGAGTTTTTCCTGTATGTGACCAAGGATAAAAGTCTCCCATTGTCTGTCTGCCTCACTGCAGGATCAATTGCATCTTGAATTTCCTGGAGAACATAATTCTGTTGACACTGAAATCCTCATCAAATGTACTCTTGCTAAAAATAGTCCCTTCATGTCAAACATGAAAACATTTACCTCGTCTACAGCAGCAGCTGCATTTCAAACAGAAGACAACGCGTTAAAATGTCATTGTCATCACTCTGAACAGCTGTATCAGTCACCTTTGCAACCAATCACAGCATTTCCATGATAATACAACCACTATAGAGTTGTTTGTGAGATTTTTTAGCAAGCGTGAATCACTTCTGGCTAACTAAATGACCTGTGAAAGCTGATATGAGACACACGAAGCTGTGATACATAAACAGATGGAACTTTTTACAGGCCTACACTTCCAACTAACCAAGTGTGAATACAGCTAATTGGAATAAAAGCGATGTTACAACCCCACCACATATGTGTAGGTTTGATATGCAAGAGTGGAGCATTTAATGGACGATTTCTTGTTTTGTTTGTCAGCAAATGTGTGAAGACATTTTAGGCAGAGCCCAGCGTGTCTCTTATGGTTATATGTCCCATCAATCTCACATCACATTTACACACATACTCGACTTACTCTGATGGCTTGGATCTTGCAAGGAGACAGCTTGACTTGCATTAGTGCAAAGTTTAAAAGGAAAAGTGGAATATTAGACCTTTAAATGATGAACGCAACCCACAGAGCTTTCATTGTGATGGTAGGTGTACTTTTCTTGCTTTTTCAGAATAAAGCCACAAGTGTTCTGAGTACATTCAAAGAAAAGTTTTCAGATTGAAATAAGGTCTGCAGCAGTTTTTTTTAAATAATACAACATACAGTATAATAAAAAAATTGCCTAAGTTAATTAGAGTGTATTTAAATAAACTGATATGAATAACCAGACATTTCTTCAGTGACCAAATAATTTTTAGCCACTGAAGATTATTACATACTTTGTTGTGTACAAGCATTTGAAACGAATTGAGTTGACATTGATTTAATTGGCCTTTTTGCTGGTATTCCACATTAAGCGTCCTGCTTTGTCGGTAAAAGAGCAAAATATAGAATTTTGTTCTAAATCATAATTAAGTCCAACCCACAGACTGTGATCATGCAACCTCCCCTCCCCATCCCCACCTCCCCCCGACCCCCACTCACACACGTGCTCAACAGATAGACTGTGCACCTACCCACACATCAGGGGACTGTCATTATACTCCACATCACCCACGTATACATACATGATGCATGTGACTGTGCACACGGTCCTCACACAAAGCTGTGCTCTATTTTTGCACATATGATCTTTTATGCTGTGGTGTTATTTATGTTTCTTTTATGTTATATTATTCCATTGATAACTGGGGCATTTGATGCGAGACAAAAATTCGTGTGGACGGACGATTAAGTGTTATCTTAATATGATACGGAAATTAATCAAAAAGTTACTGTTCCTCCTACAAAAAATATTTGGAGAAATTTAAGTTTATGCACTGTTTATAATGCCTTATTAAGTTTGATAATCTTGAAATATACTTTTTTTCTGATTTGGAGTGAAATAATCTTGTTTACAAGGCCAAGACCTCATCCCTTCAAGCATGAATGGATTTTATTTCACTGTAAGGGCAAACATGGAAACAGAATTTGTAGTTTGTACAATAATTTATTGTAGATGCTATAATTTTATGTGACCTGTAAGAAATTGCTCTCGCATTTGTGAACAATAAGTTTTGTACTAAAATGTAGCTGCTAATTCGTCTAATTTTTAGGTGTGATCTATTGTTGAACAATTAAATGATTTAACCTTTAACTATTAACAGACAGCCTGAATAAATCATTTGTCAGTATACCAAAAGCATGCTGTAATTACCAAAGGCTGTAATTGGAGCATTGGAGTACTAGAGATCATGCGTTCATAAAACTAAACTGCAATAGCAAAGGCATTTTAAGGGAACTGCAATGATGACTGATCTATGTTTTCTATTAACATAATGAAGAAATGCTATATTTTTATGTACATTCAGAGTTGCAAAAATCTTAATACTGAGTGTGTCAGTAAATGTCCACTCACAACTGTTTACATATCTGTTCTGCTAAAATAGGCAATCCTAAAATTTCACTATCCACTGGTGACTACAGCATTATTCTTTTTGCTCTTTTGTTTATGAACTGTCAGCTTTGTCGAGGTTGGGGAGAGATTATGGTTTGTTTAATGCAAAAAAAAGTCAGCTGTGATTTCATGCATGAGGTTTTTGATTCACATCTAACCTAAATCATGACCCCCGTCTAACCTTAACCACAGTGCTTTTGCTGCCTCGACCTAATATAGACAGGAGCCTGAATGTGAACCCTGGGATCTGGTCTCTCAGTTCTGCACTTTCTCCAGCACAGCACATAAAAAATGCAGTGTGTCATTTACTTGAAGAAACATTGCCTCAAACATAATCCAGGCAGCACTTAGTTGTCACCACAATGTAATTATGAATGGAAATAACTTTATATAAACAGGTTTTAGAGGACAGAGTTGCTTATTCAGAACAACCTCTGTATACTTTTCTGTGGGTAGTACTTCACAATTATAACTATTCCTCTGTAGTACATATTTTAGTGGACACATACAGTCAATCAGCTATTTACAGTTTATTACATCTGTCTTTAGTTTCTGAAAAAGAGACAACTTATGAGAACTCTAATTCCCACTGCAATGTGCTTTAAACAAGGTTAAGTAGTCAAAACTTTTGGATGCAACTTTGTACATGTGCTTTTACTGTTTTACGGAGCTGTTGTGATCTTACGTGCGTCTTAGTGTGAATGTTTTTGTTGTTGTTGTTGGAGCCAGTGCCCCTAACAAAAGGTACTTTTCTGTCACTATGTGATAGACAATAGAGTCTTTTGAATCGTGAATCTTAAAGGTATGTCTGCACAATCCTTCCACAGGACCTTATATAGATCTGCTTACTGAAATATTACACATTTCCTGAACTTGATCAATATTTAATTGTAGGTGTCACGTATCTCCAGTGTATCTCTGTGAGAGTGTGTTAAGCCTGAAAAAACATTCTGTCAGTAAACTCCAAATGAATAGCAACCATAAAATAAACCAGAGGCAGCGGAAGAAGACAGAAACTGACATTTGGCTTGGCCAGAGGCAGAGTCGGACAGAGTCAGCCTTGAAGTTAGAGAGTACAGCAGTGAGGATGAGGAAGGACACCCAGCCTCTCACTCAGCAGTTGGCCCAGCAGTGCAGTACAGTTTACTCCAAATTAACTCCAATTTAGTTTGTTTGCAAAAGGCTGAGAACTGCTGTTCAATATGACACCGTGAGCTGATGTAAGTAAACTCTCTGAGACTGGAGGTCTGTTTGTTTACCACCAAGAAATTAAATGCTTCCCTTCCGAGAAAAATATAAATACTTATGAGCTTAAGTTTAATAGCCCACTTATAGACTTTAATTAGGTTCTGTAAGTGGACTATTCATTCATCTGTTACTCATATAGTCTGTAATAAAAGTGTGCAAAATACAAAATGTTCTTCATTTAATATTCTACTCAAGCAAGTACTAGACGTGATATTAAAGGTAATCCAGTATCTAGTGGAAAAAAAAGGACGACCTTCATCGGACATTCATCTGCGGTCAGTTTCAAAACCTCAGTCGTGAGCTAAGAGGACATTTGGGGATTTTGCTTTAAAAAAAAAAGAGGGGGGTATATCTGTGAACATTTTTCCTCAGCAATTTCACTTCTAATTAGGAAAAACTTGTGCAAAGTGACAGCATATCCACTTGAATAAGATATTTTGAGAGTCCTCCCAATCAGTAGCTCTGTCCTCCGTGACCCAACCCTCCCTTGTTTTTCTCTGTTTTTCTCTGTCCTGTCGTCAGCTGACAGCAACAACAACAGAAGCAGCAGTGGTGGCGGTAGTGACAGTGCCAGAGGCCACGCTGCTCTGCCACACAGCAATCTGGCAGTCTGTTGCCTCCCTCCCCTCCCCCTCCTGCCCCTCCCACTCCAAATCTCTCACCTCCTTCCCTTCCTCTCTCCCTCTCTCTCTCTCTCTCTCTCTCTCTCTCTCTCCTGTCTCGGCTGATAGACACCTGAGCAAGACAAGAGGTCAGTTTTGCCACTTGGCCCACCTCCATCATTTGATAGATAGTGTGTATGCCTGCTGTGGGTGCCTGTGTGTGTGTGTGTGTGTGTGTTTGTAACATGGGAGTCTGATGGAATTTTCATACATTTTATTCATTAGCATTCTGGACAATTTTTGGACTCTATATTACAGGCTGCAGTTGGTGAGCAAACAGGGAGTTACAGCTTAATAAGTGAAATAAAGTTGGAATGGACTGAGTTTGGTTGTTATTTAGGAAGGAAGAACATATTAAACATTTCTTCTGGATTTTTCTGTATGGAAGAGATGAGTATCTGCTTTGAAAAAAGAGGAAAGAGTGAGAGAGATGGGTTAGAGAGACAACAAAAGAGCTCAAATTACTGGCAAGGTTTTCACGAAGTCACAACGTTAAAGAGTAATGAAGTGTAATCACAAAGGTACTTAAGCCCGAGGGGTTGAGTATTTTTCAAATCATCCTGTTTATTTATGCTTATCATGTTTGTGTTTTGTTCTGTTGTGGATTGTTGGTTATTCTCATATATTCGCAAGACTGCTAAATTTTTAAATTCCTCTTTGCTCATGTATCAGACTGTTTGTTCTGTGCCATTTTTTAAACACTGACACTGTTTAGGAAGGGACCCTATGGTTGGTTTAAAGCACAGAGCTTTGATCCACATATGTAAATGTAAAAATTGTTAAATATGATTAATATTATAAAATGTCTTTGTGTTTAGCTCAGACTCCAGTGTCTCTCATTTTATGTCTAAGATTGTTGTTAAATGCGAAAGCTTGTGTCATTCCCATGATACCTCTTATGAATATTATTTGCAACTTAGTTGGGCTTGTTTGGAAATACGAGCAAGAAAGCAAGAAAGGAGGTCACTGTGTGTTGTCTGCATTGATTTTTTGGGAACTTTTAAAAGTGTGACTCACAAAAAAATGTGACTGTGCTTGACACAAAGTTGATGAGCTAATACAGGATCACTCAAGGTCTCCAAAAAGGTGTTGCACATGTGAGAATCAAGTCAGCCATGATTAAGGGGGTCACTGCAAATGGTGTGTGTGTGTGTGTGTGTGTGTGTGTGTGTGTGTGTGTGTGTGTGTGTGTGTGTGTGTGTGTGTGTGAGTGTGGTTGGTTCATTGGTTCACTCTTTCTTTTTTGTACCTTTTTGTCATTCTTTCCTTTTTTAATTGTAAAGTTTTGGTCTTTTCTTCAGTCCGACCATTTTTCATCCAGTTTCACTATAGTTGTGATTCACAATTTTTTTGTCTCTGTTTATTATACAGACTCCCTTGTTTCACATCACTAGTTTCTCAATCAATAAGATTGTAGATAAAAAAAATTGCTTATTCATGGACCAGAGGATGCATAATCATTCATAACAAGACTAAGAGTCTGCATCTGTTTTAGCATCTTTGTCAGACTCTACTGACAGGTAGCACATAAGAGCACATGAAAATGCAAATACTGTGATGTTTGACAAATATTATATATATATTTAACTTCATCATCTTTGAATTGTAGCTTGTCACAAACAGAGGGGCTGAACGACAAACACTGTAATGTGCAGTGCCAAAAACCGACTCAGATGGCTTCTTGATCCTGACTCCAAAAGCGAGTTACACTCTGCAAACCTCCACATGAAAGTACCCAATTATAAAGCGGAAAAAAGCATTATTTTAGCCTGTTTATAAGGAAAGATTTTGGTTTCTATGATTAATTTTCCCAATTGGGAATAATTTCCTCAATCATGATGAATGTATAGGGGCTTAATTTTTATAAAACTCTCATTCAAATCATAATATGGCTAAAGTTATGTACATTTAATATATGGCCACTTTGAGATATGTAATAATAATATTACAAATAAATTGACTGACTGACTGTGTGATTTATTATACTAACAGCCTCTACAGGAAGTCTGTTTCACCTCTGTAGCCATTTTTGGATTAGCCAGAAGCCAGGCACTCATTCATTCTTGTCAACATCTAACTTGCATGCTCACCTTTAGCAAATTACTTGCTGGGTGTCAGACTGTAGTGTTCTCTCTCTCATTTAATAGAAATCCACCTCCACCCTTTAACCACCTTAACCATGGATGCCTGGTCATCTCCAAACACCACTGTTTCCCTTCAAAGGAAGTTGTCCAAACCTCAATGTTCTCTCTGCATTGCTTCCAGCAGTGTCTAGGCTCTGGGGAAACTTTCTTTCATACTGGAATCACCTGATTCATAGCACAATTTCTATTGTGATGTAGTTCAAGCCAGTATCCATGCACCAAAGTCTACTCTTTTTATGTAAAGAAAATTAAATTTAGCTTAATTTTCTCTTTCTCTCTCCTACAGATTCTACTCAGAAAATGGAAAATCAGTAATGAACAACTGATGATGAATGGTGGTTATTATTTGGTTATACAGTCTTCACCAAATTTCATGACAGTCAGTTCAATAGATTTTAAAACTCTTCTGTAAAAACTATAAATTAAAAAAAGGCTAGCTGATAAAATGAAAAACCTGTAAAATAAATGCAGCATGGGTTTACTCGTATAGAAGAGCTTGTTAAAGGTTTGTTGTTGTATCCTACTACGTAGCCACATGCTAAAACACATTCATTTGTAGGATGTGCTGAGAACGGCAATACTCATCTATTATTAGCCATTAGTAGCAAGCACTTTGTGGGAAGAAATTCTTTGCTCATGGGCTCAATAGTTGAGGATGCAGATAGCCTCTTACACTCGCCCTCCCCGACCAAATTTTCTCACGATGGCTTGGGATTTAAACCAGGCTGCCTCTAGTCACAAGTCTGCATTTCTAATCTGCTGCCGTGCTGGCTCATCCCCCTCCCTCTCCCTCTTCCACTCTACCAGTATTTATTTTCCCTCCCTAGGCCAGACAGATGGGAGTGTACAGGAATAAAAGCGTCAGTATTTACCATATTATTTACTGGCATCAGTGCCAACCCCTTTGGCCTACTAGCCTAGGAAGAAACACCTCCTTTTCCTCCTCCTTGGTTTACCTGGAGCATTTAGGATTTATGTGGGACAACTATCCTGTTGGAGTCATTTAGTAGCTTGATCAAAGATGTGTCAGGGCTGGGATTCACTGCACTGACCCACAGGTTAAGAGTGTCTTTCGTGCACTGTGTAGTATATATATCATACTGTGACAGACAAATGGTTTTGTATCTCCTCGGACAACCTGAAACCAAACACGGACACTTCCTCTCTGCAGTCAGTGTGTGTGTCGTAACAACCGAGTGACTGAATGATAATATGAAGAATCCCTTAAGATAAGCTATTAACCTTGAGGTCAGCCTTATGCCATGTAAACACTGGTAGACAAGGTGTCATTAAAAAGATACGATACGACTTGCACACTGGTTCACCTACACGGGAGATAATCTGATAAGATGTTGAAAGTGTCTTGATGCATATATTTGCATATTTACAAGAAAAAACTGCTTCTCTGATTCACTTTAATATCTTAAAGATATAAATCCAAGGGGCCATAGCTGTAACACCAAATTTTTAACATGACATCTGATGTGTTGAAAAGATAAGTGCAGATTGTTGCTTTTATTATCTTTAGGACTTAACAGGCTGCATTAAATACATGAAATTCTTTATAGTTGGACACTAATGTTGTAAAACTGTCCAGAAAAAAGCTCATGTTTTCAGTTACCATGGGGACAAAACATCATTAATAACCATAAGATGAACTGTTTTGAAGGCTAAACAAGGCGGTATGTGTGTGTCTCCATAGATGTGTACCAGCACAACTTTGTGTGTGCGTGCTGGATGCTGGGAGTGTGTAATTATGGGCAGATTATGGGAGAAGCGGACGGAATGAAGCAGTCTTTGATGGGATTAAGCGCTCAATTACCCAGCTAAACCCACCCCCAACTCTCAGGTTCAAACATTTCAAACACATGCGTAAGCAACTTGAACAAACACCTTTTGGGGGACACAAATACACACAAACAGAAGATATTTATTTCTTTTCCAGTAACTAAATACATGCTTCATACACACATAGCATAACACATCTTCATCTTTTTTTTTATCCAAACCATCAATCCATCTGTGAGTCAGTCACTCTATCTCATTTTGGGTGTATCAAACACTCTCCTGTTCCTATGATGGTGGGATTTTATCCAGAGCTGCCATACTGAAAAGGACTGTGTTCTTTCCCAGATTTAAACTGTATATATACTAAAAAATCACTATTTTCTTTCTCAAGGTGTTGCAAACAGTGTATATGGCCTTGTCTTGTGTGGGAAACATACTTTTGTACATTGCAGAGATTAAAGACTGGCAACTGGTTGGAAGAGGGTGTTATCCTGAGTTATATTTGCTAAATGCATAGGTAATCCTCATCCATGAAGTCTTTTCTCTTCTGATAAATCATTAGATGTACCTTATGTATGCCTTGTCAAAGTATGTTTTGAAGTTAAGCATCTTCTTCACCTTATTCTGGTATGCCAAGCAGTAATGCACCTATAGCTGCACTGCAAATGGTAAGCATCTGGGATCAGACAGGCCTAAATGGTGCTATGAATAAAAATGCTATCCTAATGAGAGACAGTACAGTGGTTAGTTTGGTCCAACAGATTTTGAATTTAATATATTTTAATGCAAGACTTCAGTATTTTACACAGCAAGTCGATATAGAGCGTTGGTAACATTTATATGCAGTTGTGTAACTTGCATTATGGTGAAATTTTATCCAATAATAATGCCACTTTTAACTCAATTGTGGTTCTCACCAACTAAAGCAGGTGGCTATTACAGCTAAGCAGCAACACTATGAAAGCAGCAAGAATGAAACAAAACAGAAAAGTTGCAGGCTGTGATAAAAAAAGAAAAAAGACTAAAAAGAAAACAAAATGTCAAAAGTCACTATAAAGCTTTGTAGAGTTAAAAATACCTGCAGGAACAAATGATAAATCTCTGTGGGTCATCACTCTAATTTACCCTCTTGGCATAAGTAGACATTAGATTCACTATAAATGTAAAGCTATTGATGTAATAGCTTTAACATAATATAATAAAGATAAAGATTTAAGTTGAAATGAAAACTTTATTAATGTCCACTTGGTCTCATTCATATGCATTAAATTAGGCCTCAAAGTGAGAAAAGCTGATATAAAGCAGTTTTAACTTAATCCGCTGCAGCAAGAAACTGCTTCTCTTTATTCTTCTGCTAAAAGAGTCAGATCTGCTGTACACAAAGAAACAAAATTTATTGTCCCCATAAACTCAGAATTTTAATGTTGGTTGCAAAGATAAAGGTGAGCGTATCAGTCTTTCCCGCCCTGATCTTTATTCCAGCTCCATTATAGTGAAAAAAGTAATTCTCTCAAGTCAGTTAATATAAAACTCTTGCATTTGTTTAAAAAATGCACAACTTTCCCTTTCAGCTCCTATGCCACAATGATGATGGTACTTTGTTTCTTATGCAAATTAAAGACATCTATCACTGCAATTTCAATAATTTTCATAGAGAGACACCAGGAAGTTGCAACTGACTTCCTACGCACTCATGGGCAGCGCATCAGCTGGCTATGTCTGCTGTATGTTTACCAGCAGTGTGAAATGATGTCATCATCAGGTTCAATTATTATCCATGGTGTCTAATACAACACTGTGAATGGGATATAATCATGTGAATTGCATCAGTAGGGAGTCCAGTGCCCGCTCTGAAGCAAATGGATTCATAATGACACAGAAAACGGTGAGGTTATTGTTAAAGCCATCAGTGAGCCGTGGCATCTAAATGTGGTCTAATTGACACCAAGTATAGCATTGTACCATTGAAACCAATGAAATAGGTTAGATAGCTACAACAATGTTCATACATTCCAGCACCACAACCCTAGCAACCTCACACTGTATGCAGAGCTGACAGAGGGACTCAGTTTCTTTGTATTTTTATTCAAATGGGGTTTTGTTTGATGTTGCGAAAAGACAAAATCCAAGTTCTCCAGCTGAGCAGTTTGCATGGTGCTGGAATGGTTTACAGTATCAGGCAAGACGCTCTGCACATGAAAGCTGAATGATTAGTCTGCTGGCTGCTTTCAGTTTTCTCATCATCTATTGAGTCTTTTCAATTGCAATATGCTTTCTACAGCATTGGTTGTGGTTATTCTTAAGAGTGGTTGTAGACTGTATATCTGTCAGAGAGGGAGGAAAAGGAAGGAAGGAAAGAAAGAACGAAAGAGACTGCTTGCCAAGCAGGGGTCGTTTAAGGGTGGCCAATCATCCAATTATCTGGATAAAACAGGTGGCACCTCATTGGGAAAGCTCATTAAAATGGCGCTCAAACTTGGCTCTCGGCTGCTTCTGGAAATGAAAGCACATTTCCTGTTTGGCTTGTTCAAATCTTTCAAATAAAGTCAGGCTGGGATGAGGAGAGGCTTTCCCTGATGTTGAATAATTGGGTGTTTGGATGTGAGCCAGTCAAGATTTACTTGCTGTTTCTCTTGTGGACTCCACGGTGGACTGGTCATGGTGATGGAGTCCGGTCTCAGGCCTTGGGCTTCGTCAGCAGAGCAAAGCATCCCATCTGTTATGGGGTCATCCTTTTAATGCAAGAGCTGTCTTTTCCCCAATCTCACAAGTTTACAATGTCCGCTTGATGGCTATTTATGGTGCGTGAAAGTTCAAATCCAACGTGTGGATGAAGGTACCTAAACCAAACACACACTCACACACATACACACACAGAGCCACTAAGGAGGCTTTTTGTAGCCAATGATTCTGAGTGCTTTTGAATTTTTTTCGATAGCTGCAGTAGGTAGAACAATTACACTTCCATTTTTTGTTTTAATGTTGCAAATGGTCTATAAAACCAAAGGTCAGGCATTTTTTTTCACATAGCAATTGCTCACCGATGTGGAAAAGAGACACCGATTGGAAAAAAAGTGAGAACTGGTTTGCAGGCTTCTGCTTTCCAGTTCCCATGTCAGGGACAATAAGTCTAAATGGCTGTAAGGGGTAAACATGAGAAAAAAGCATGAATAATCACACAACTTCCATCCACTTAAAAAGCAGCTGTCTAATTATCTTGGTAGAATGAAATTAACACTTTGAAATCCTTCATAATAATATATTCATAATTACACACATTGCTTTTTTTGCTCACACAGTGAAGATGAGTTTGCAATGCAAAAGACTAACACTCCCCTCATTTACAGTGTTATTCGACTCTTAAAATGCCTCGATGCCGAAACCATTATCACATGCAGCTCTGAGTTGCCACCTGAGTTCGATGGTGCTGCAAACATCTGCAGTTTTTTCATCCACAGACTTTTGTGCACCTACTAGCTTCATTAGCTTCATTGCTGAGGTGTTACTTAAACAAATAACATCTATAATAATGATAATTAAATCTCATTATTTTATTCAAATGTTTCAAAAATTAATAACAAGGAATAGACATCATGCATTATAATGAAATGTAGAGTAATTAAACACTGGATCCAAGGGAAAACTTTACAAATAATGTTTTGTAATTAAAATCCAACCTTTTAAAGTGCAGTGAGAATTATATGTATAATATTACTTATTCCTTTTGTTGTTTTATTTGACTTGTGTTTGACTTCTGAATTTCTTTTTTGCAAAACCTTTACAGTTTTATCCCCACAGGCAGTTTTTCAGACACTGTGACCTGAATGAATGGTAATGGCAGCTTAATAGTAGCACTGAACATTAAGACTACATCATCCTCCTCCATCACTTAAGCTATACTACAAATATGAGCCATCTATGCAAAAACATAATGCACCCAGGTTTCACAGGTGCATGTCACGATTAAGATGTGGGTGACTCTCTCCACATAAATATTTTTCAAAACACAAAAATATTTATTGTTCAATATGAATGTTAATAGAAATACATAAAAGTTTACAAATGTATTTCTAATGCACAGTATTCTTGTTTTACAAGACACAAGACGAGGGTTAATAAAACAAAACAGGAAATGAATTGACTCAAAACTTCAACTCGAACTACAAATTATGACAACAGGCTTCATTTAAACATTTAAATGTTGTAACATGTATGCAAATTGTTAAACGAGCATTTACAAACTACTCATCATGTATAAACTTACATGAATGAGCCTCCTGCTGCACCCTGATTTGAAATGCTTTTTTTTTTCAAAGTGACATTATCTGAATTATCTGTAACCTATCAGAAGTCTACTTTCTTTTCAGCCAATCACATGAGATCAAGGGTGGAATTTAATTTGATCACAGTGTTACATCTGTGGGTCCTTCTGTGTGCATTAACTAATATCAGGACGCATCTGATTCCATATTCTTCCAGCTGGTCTGTTTTTATTAAAGCTGTTCTGTCTCCTGATACTATCAGTTCTGCTGTTTGTCAAAGTTTAAGCTTATGGAACATAAACCATGTGGTTATCTGTCTTACCAACCAGATGTTGCTATTTGCCACAAGTCAGAGAACATTATATGACTTTGGATAGAAATTCATCTCACAAAACATGTGGTCTTAAATATCCACATTACCTTTGTGAGCATCTTTAAAATGAAATCTGTAAAAAATAAAAGGCAAATGTTGTATTGTTTTGAAAAAATAAAATACGCCTTTCACAGAAGATAAGCTAAATGTGAGATGTACATTAAGCTGGAAAAAAAGCTTCCTATTCAGTGTAAAGGTACAGTACGAGTGAAGCTGCGAGCCGACAAAAGTGAAATTACTTGTCAGTAAAATGTCTCTTCCTGCTCTGTTAGCTGTTTTGTGTTGTGTAACAGCCCACAGTATACAGCATATTGCAGTGTGAGGGTGGAAGAGGCTGGTAGTTTTCTCTGAAAACTTCCCTTTTTTGTAGAGTAATTACACTCTTTCCTTACATTACTGTGGTTGTGTATTTTAAAATGAGCAGAAATAGCATTTTCATTCCATTCCATAGGCACACCATTCTCTGGCTGCAGAAGTTACATAAACCAATGCTGCTGCTCTGCAACTGTGAGTAATCATGTACATTTTTAATATAAACACACATTAAAATCATCCTCAGTGTCTCATTTCCTTTATGTGTAATGTTGTAAAAAGTCCATAGTGGCCCAATATGTCCAGATATGGGGACAAGACCCTATGGAAGCCAGGTATGGAGGCCAGAAGGCAGCCCCAGTCATCCTGAAAAAAGAGAGTTAATCCTCCCAGACAGCGGGGAACGGCTGCTATCCCGGTCTGTCACAACCACTCTGGGCCCTCACAGCTGAGGCCGTCACACTGAAAGCCAGCGCTCCGCAGAGAAGAACAGGACACGGGGGAGAGGAGGGGGACAAGAGGTATAAAGGAGAGAATTTACATGCGTGGCTGTTCTCTTTATGCCACCCAGAGGACTCAGGTAGAGCAGGAGGATTTATGATACTACCTGAGAGGGTAGGAGGGGCAGTGGGTGTGAAGGATATTAATAGTTTATTATTTTGACTTTTATATGGGATACGCCTTCTGGTCATATGGTCTTCTTGCGTCCTTCTCAGAATACTTTCAGAAGTAATTAATAGTAGTTAGGAGGTCTTACCGCAGAGGGGTGTTTGCACTGTGTGATATAACTACCGACATGGTTCCACTTTGTTACACTTGTTTCACTCAAATTAAACAAATTCTCTTGTTCATAGTACAGTCAGGCTCCAGCTGAACCCTCAGCAGCATCTGAGTTCCAACTGAGAGATCAGCAAGTTGAAGTTGTATTACCTGTTACATGATTGAACATAACATAAAATCAATGCATATTACAAATTTAAAGCTGCACTAATCAATATTTTAAAAATCCCATATTATACTGTGCTACAAAGCAGTGGCTACATATTTCCCTTAAGAGTTGCTGGAGCTAAAAGGAAAGTGTATACTGCACTTAGGAGATATAACTCTAAATGGATGGTAATTTGTCTCTGTAGCTGTTGGTTGTGCAAGATGAAAACTCATTATGCAACCAGAGGTGTAGTCGAACAGAGGTATAGAAGTCCGGCTCCTGAAAAGCTCCTGGATTCCTTAACACCTTTTTTAAAATGCTCAGGACCCATAACAATGCCATTTCAGGACAGAATTTTGTATTTTTATTTTTTTCATGAACTCACAAGGTTAAAAAATGTTTCCTAACGTCCCAAATCGCTCCACATCTTTTCTTGCTCCGAACCCCACCCTGCTGCCACCGTGGCTAGAGGCAGTGTAAGGTCAAGGCCACATACTTTACTACTGTCTTTCTGACTACAAACATGGTCGTGGGTTATATGCACTGTTCTACACCCATCATTTCAGACTATTAACTCGCAATTGCAGTCACTAGTCCTTCAAAATATAAAATGTCTCAGTACACACATTCTGGATGCCTTACAGAATATCATTTTAGATATAAAACTTCAGTGCTTTAAAATGCAGCCATTTTTGCATCACATATTTTTGTTATTTATTATTATTATTCTAAAGGTCAACTGTTTACTTTTTTATATTTAGGGTAATATTGTTGATGTAATAACATTTTGTCAGTTTTTGCTTTTCTTTATGTTTCTTTATTATCAGTCTCAGGCTCAGGTGATGTCACTATTATCAAAGGAACTATAAAAAAACACATGATAATATTGTTTGTATACATTACATGGATTTTTTTTAACTCAATAGCTTAATACAATATCAATTTATGAACCTATATTAAAATTTTCCTTTAAAAAAAAAAGATATGTCATATGTCCTCAGCCATAAACGTGCTTGGCTGTTACATTGTTGTGTTGCTTAAAATCAATTGTGCAGGAGATTTCACTCTTGAACACACATCCAGTCTTTTAGACTGCCCCAACATATGTCTGAATGCCTGTACTTCATGAGGTCAGTGATAGCATACACACCGAAACACACCAGACTACACCACTAACATATTCACCTTTATAAATGTATAAAATGATAGAGTCTTAGTTGTGTTTGCATTATTGTTGTGCTGGCAGTTAGTAGAACAGTTTGTACAAAACAAGCTAACATATATCATGTTAAATGTATTATATAACCTAGGCAAATGAATAGTTTACATGGTTTTATTCAAAAATACTCACCATTTATCTTAAAATGTAACATTTTTGATCATTGGCAGGTTCAAGTCAAAAGTGTCACTGCCTAAATTAAAACAAAGTGCGCAAGATGTGTGTTTTTTGCTGAATGTACTGAGAACATGAAGTCGCTCTTTTCTCAATTTAGGTCACAATGTCAGCAGCACATGTAAAAATCTCCAAAATGATTGTAATGGATGTGATGTGTGCCAGGGCTTGAAAACAGGGAGTGCATTTCACCAAATGCTTGAATTTTAATTAAAAGCTGCAACAAAACTACAAGCTGTACTGTAAATTGGTACATGGCAAATGTATGTGAAAACATGGGTTTGTCTTTTTTCTACATTTTAATAGTCTCTTTCATCTTATTAGACAAACAGAGAGAGTGTGACCGTGCTCTTGCAGTCACACAAGGTGCAGCAGCTTTTTGCTGCACTGAACCGAACGCAGACAAAAGCACAAACCATTAGATGAATGGACTTCAGGGCACCATGGGCACGTTTTCTTGTCATATGTGAAAGCTACTCTAACACAGCTTACCCCAGACCAGCCACATTTGAAATTCCATCTGTAGTGGTCTTTTCAATATCAAAAAAAAGAAGCTAAGTAAAAAAAAAAGAGGATGAGGTTAGAATGAAGAGAGAAAAATAAATCAATATTTAATTTTCTCCCCAGAAGATATGTTCAGGCACTAATCAGCAGCGACTGGAAAAGATGACACCTGGAATAGCAAGCAGCAGAGCTGAGCTGTCCTCTCCTCTCCTTCCACTACGTCTTTTGCCTCCCAGGGCAGCCTCTCACTTTGGCTCTGCTGTCTCTGTCGGTACAGCATTTCTCGTTTATTCAGTCAAATCCATCTTTCCATCTCTCTCTGTGGTTCCTCTAAGCTCTACACCCTCTATCTCTCCCTCCTTTTCTTTCTCTGTCTCATCTCTCCACATTCATCCTCTGCCCTCGTCTCACTTCTCCTACTGTCTCTCACCTCCATTCCTTTCCATCTCCTTCACCTGCCTCCTCACCCAATCTCTTCTTTCTCACTTTCAATCTTTTGCTCAATAACTACATGTCCAGCATGACAGACCAGCAGAGATTGGTCTTGTAGGAATGGCTAAGATTTACTTAACAGAATCGCCGTATGTGCAGCAGGTATCATTCACAAGGGGCATTCCAGCTGTGTGTTGGATTGGTAACCCTACATTGTGCTCTCTTTTTTTCGTGACAAAGCTCTCCAGCAGCTCTTCACACATGAATCTCGCCTCATATGGCCTGTGTGTACATCACCCTTGTGGGAGATACATGATGTTTTAGGATAAAACAAAAAAATGTCTGACTTAACCGATATTTCCTGGAGAGAAGAGTTATGACACAGTGTTGAAGTGATTCCACCAGAGTATTTGTGATTTGATTTGCAAAGCTTTCACATTTTCATTGAGCAAAAAAATGAAGCGACCCATCTGTATTTCAAAAGCATTTCAAATTCATGTTCCTTCCCTCACTCAGGGTTTAACGAGACCTCAAGCGCAATGAGCTTCATTTCCAACTAGAACAAATTCATACAAATTGGGTCTTATCGCTTCAAATTACTGCTCTGATATCTGTGCCAGAGATCCCTGCCTGATAGCAATAGTTGCATTGTTTTTAATATACAAGATCAGTGGTGGAGGAAGTGCTCAGATCCTTTATTATCCCCAGCGGGCGTAAGCCTGAAGGAGATCGTTTGCTTGGTTTTGTGTCTGTGTTTGTGTCCATGTGTCTGTGTGTGTATCCGTCCACAGCTAATCTCACATCCCACTGGAGCCGACAGCTAAATATTTTCTGTGTACATTTATAACCGTGTGCTCAAGGACCTCTCATGGCAGCAGAGATTCACAATTTTTGAAAAACCTGGTTTTATTATCTGTTTTATTTATATTGCTGCTTTATATTGTTTATACTCCTGTTTTTATTTCCTGGCCAGTAGGAGCTGAAAGTGATCAACAACTCCATCAGTTTGGAGCCTTGTCTCCACAGGGGACTTTCAGTACATTTTAAGGTTTAAAGAATCACATCATCTTGTAAAGATAAAATATAAGCATAGCATAAACCTGAAACTGTCATCCTCAGCACTTCTATGATAAGTTTTGTGATGCAGCAAAAAGCATTTCAATCAACACTTATAAAATCCACACTATCACTATTTTACAGGCTAAAACACTGATATCCATACAAAGGTTTAGTCTTATTTTGAACAGGAAAAATAGCAGATTAATTGTAACCCAAATATTACTAATATCCACTAATGTAGGAAACGAATAAAATGACTAAATTCCCGTTTTGTTTTGTGTTTTTTATCTTTGCTGCCATCCTCGCCATTTTCTGAGGAAACTTTCTAGCTTAAGAAAAGCAAAGAACTATTAACAAAATATACAGCATTCAGTGCATCAAATTAAAAAGTATTCATTATTCATATGCACTACATATAAATAGTTCATTTAGTTGTTAATGCAACTGGTGCTGCAAAGCTGAGTCTGCACTGATAGATGATGTCATATCAAGAATTTTAAGGTAGCCTGACTTTAAGGTAGGCACACACAGAACATAATGTGGCAGGCTGGGGCTGCGCACACTCAGCATATCAATCCTGCCATCATTTCAAAGTGTTCTCTGTTTTTTTTCTGGTGTTTCTTGCTGGTTACATGGGGTGAAAATGATTGGCTCAGCAGTTACATGAGGTAAAAGTATTATTCAGGGATAAAAAGCTGCCTTTTTTATTGATTTACTCTAAACTCACAACTAATGTCAGCTTTGACTGCTAAGAATGCAGTGTTTCTTTTCCAGTTTCCAATTCTTGGTTTATTTATTGAAACACTGTCCTCAATACTTGCCCATTTCTTACTGCCAACTATCCCACTGTGTTCCCTAATATAAACTCGTTGGTTCTCAGAGAAGAGAAATGGGAGTCATTGTCTCTATCTAGATAATCATGTGTCTTCCTTTGCTGATGCTGGGTCAGTAAATGTTGCAAGAAATTAAAAGCAGAGGTACCGATTCCACAGATTTTGAATTATAGTTCAGCATCATATTTCACCCATTGATACCACTGCCTTCAAACTAGACAGATTTATGACTTCAATGGGCCATAAAGTGCTTGATTTGTATTCCCCACAACTGTTTGTATTTGTTTATTCAGTTTGTAGTGTAGTGTGGCGAAGGGTTAAACAAATAATTACACGGGTTGAGTTATGCAGTCTCAAGGTAACGTGTTTGCGTGGTCTCAATAAGAATGACAATGGCCTTGATTAGGAGGCCATTGTTGAGCACTCGCTGTGTTTACATTCTTCCTTTCACCGCCATAGAGAGCTGGGTTTACAAAGTGTGTGTAACTGAAAATGAGCAGTCTTCACATCTACAATATCCACCAACATTTGTTGAAGAAAAATCAAAAGACAGTCCTCATTGTCTCCTCATGGTACCTCTACTGTCACCATAACCTTCATATAATGCATGTCAACACTGAGAGGTCAAGTTACAGTATATCGTAACTTTTAATGCAGAAAAATCCATCTTACTAGGATAACAGAAACCTGTATTTCTGGAGCTAATAACAGCTAAATGTTTAAAGCTACTTCAAAGATTCAGTGTGCATGATTAAGTGTCACCTGTTGGTAAAATTGCAGATTGCATCTGACTGAATTCCCCTTACTCTCCTCATCCGAGCGTGTAGAAGAACCAACAACTGTAGATATGAAAGACTTTTTCTATTGTAATGAAAAAAATGTATTGTCAGGGGATTACACCACAATGAAAACCTATTCATGAAAATTATATTTTATGTCTGCTATGTTTTTCAAATAGATCTTTCTAAATCCAACACAAGTACTTTGCAAACTTAAATACATTCTAAACTGTTTTGCAATAGAAGAACAAGGAAATATGAAATACAAACAAACTTAAGTATCCTTAAGTTTGTTTTTATATATAAATCTTTACTTGAATAGATTCTCTGAGGTTTTTTTCCCCACAAATAAAGCCCAATAATAATAAAAATATAAAACTTTCAAACTTGTCATTTTGCAATTTCTCTCCACTCACTTTCTTCACTGCAGTGAAGAAATGAATGAGATAAGAGCTTTTGCAGGTATGTGGACCTTATCAAGTGGACGGAAAGGTTGTTCAAGGTTGATCTGTTGTGGGCAATTCTGACATCAGACAGGCCAGCTAATCAAGCTGTTCTGCAGATACCCAGAAAGCATGCATACACCTCCACACACACACACACACACACACAGCAGGAGCAAAGAAGAAACTCAAGAGACAGAATTACCATACTAGACTTCCATTTCAATATTTCACTTTACAGTATATTTCTTCTGACACTCAGACAACCATCTGTGGCTTGTTGGTGGGCGTATAAGTATTGGTCTCCACTGGAAGAAGAGTATCTATATGAGTGTGTGAGTGTGTGGATGGAGGTCTCTTCTGTCTGCACAAAGCCTCTGGGGATAGAAGAGAGAGAGGCAAAGAGACAGAGAAAGGCAGGAAACCTTTGGCCCCAATGGGAAGTCCCACTACAGCTGCTGCCTGCCTGCTTGACTCTTTCTCTCTGACTCTCTGCATGCACTGTCAACCTGTCTGCCCGCACACACACTGATGTTACAACAAAAACACACAACTGCCTTCACACTGCAGTTAGTGTGTGTGTTTGATAGAGGAAAGTGCAGTGCATGGCTCAGAATGAGTTGATTTTAATGCTTACATACAAGCTTCCGCTTGGCCAATGAGACACATGATAACTGATCCCTCTCTCTCTCTCTCACACACACACACACACATACACACACACTGCTCCTCCCCTACTAGGAGACAATGTGTTTAATTAATGCTGACACCATACTCATAGCAGGAAACTGTGCGCGTTAGTGTGTTTTTCTATATCTATATGTGTATATGAGACAGTACGAGCCCGGTGGTTGCTACAGCTTCCCAATGTGGAGCCTGAGCCATCAAATATTATGCAAAGCTTATTCCGACACATAGTGAAGCCAATCTCCCTCTCAATGTCACCTACAAATTCTTAAGAAGCCCTCAATTAACTTATTAGCAATTCTACAGAGCTTAACATGGGCGCTAATGAAGGAAGTATGGAGAGGAAATGAACCTAATAGTAGGAAATAGGAAACTGGGGCACTGCATTGCAGGGCTCTTCTTCATTTTCGATGAGGTCAAAAGTTATAAGTTGTTGATATCTTTTGAAATGTTTGCTGGCATATTTCAGGCTAAAGCAATAAGACTCCTGCTGTATTGGATGCCAGTGTGGGTGAATATTGTAGATTTGAAACACTGTGCTGTCCTGGCATCTTTTGGAATGTTTAAAAAAAAAGTCATTTTCTAAGTGTGCTTATCTGATATCAAGGCCTATCACATTTTTCTCCTCTTTTACAAACACAACAATTCCCTTTAATTTACCCATAACACCATCATCATGTTGATATAGTTTGGTCTGCCACTGCGAGGTGTGTGTGTTTTCTAGATTTTTTGGTCTTGGCATGGTAATCTTGATGTGGGTATTCTTTGAATATTATGTAAATTCTACATGTTTTCTGTTGAGGTTGTGAATGCATATACACAAACTTCTTGGTGACTTGACAGCAGCGCAAACGAGCTGTCAACACAAGACTGACATATTTCCACCTTTTTAATTCACCTGGCTGGCTTTCAACAAACACCAAGTGGCCTATTAACATGTCAAGCAACATAGTTTTTTTTATTTCAGTTGTGTGTCTGTCAAGCTATTAAGTCCAATTTTCATTTTCCTTTTGGGTCTGTTTTGGTCTCAACCACCTGCTGAGGAAAATATCTCACTCTTTAGATGCTAAATGCTCTATTATATTCCTCCTCATTAAGGTGCACTAGTTTCTAACAACCTAACTTGGCATAACTATTTAAAGCAGAAGGTAACCGTGGAGGTACTTTGACTTTAATTCAGAAGAACAACACAAGTCAGTAACTGTTCCTAAACCTGCACATGTAATTATGTCGTTAAATCATAATAACCTGTGCTAGTCACAATATAAAACATGTTAAAACATTATTAAGCAGCAACAACAAGAACAACAAAAAAAACCCATATGTAAAGCAGTTTACCATTAAAATGCGATAAACAAAGGATTTAAAGAACACCACCTTCGATATGTCTCAAACAGAGAGGGAGAATGCATTGTTGCTAAATTTTTACACAGATTAACAGGTAGTGTAAAAGGAGTTTTTATAACTTTAAGAGCTTTAAGAATGAAAAGGGCAGCCTGTTGTGGTTGATGTGAGAAAAATGTCACTTATGAGAGCAGTGAGAATAAGAGTGAAACCAAAAGAATGAGGTGGAAGATGCTATTAAGCTCCATGGAGATAAGAGAAACTACAGGGTTTAGGGTTAATTTTTCTGTTGGTTGGTTACTATCAGTGACCCCTCTTACTTGTTACTTGTATACATCTTTACCCTACCTCAAAGTGAAAAAGTACATTTTTTTTCTTCATCTTTAGTGCTGTTTATACTTTTAGAAGTTTTGGTGTCAGCCACCTTGTTTTGAAGATATCAGGTCTGGGATGTCTGCCATCTCTTAAATGTAATATAGCTATAAGGCACTTGAGTAGTGATGCAAATCAGCACAAAATGCTTATTATATAACACACATTTTAAATATATTATTTCATACAAAATATTTGTTATAGCCACTTTAAGCACTATTGAGTGGGAAACTTGGGTCTGCTTACTTTCATTTTTACATCTAAATAATGTGATATAGAAACTGTCAGGCAGAAATAATTTGTCTGTCTAGAAACTTTTTTGCCCTGTCAGATTTTGTTTAGTCACCATGTTCCCACCTCTCAACAACTGCTGTGGTAAAAACAACATTTTCACAGAAATCTAATCAATATACTCAAACCAAGTATGTTTAAATGGAGGCTGTAATCAGCTTTAAAGCAAAAACAGGACAGCCACCCAGCTCAACTGCTTAGCATGTGCATGCACGTTTCAGGAGACAGTGTCTGTTGCCAGCTTGCAGGGCGTATGTCCGAAACATCTGTGCATGAATAAGCAAGTGCTGTCCTTTTAGTGATCTCTGAGTACAACATTATTATAAAAGATGAAAAAAGATACCCATACACCGCTTAATATTCCCAGTGCTTCTTTTATTCTATATAGGCTGTGTATGACAATGTTTTGTCCACCTGCGGTCTTTCCTGTCTGACAAATATTGTGTGAGTATTTTTGTCTTTTTGTGTAGATTCTTCTTATTCAGCACCTGCACAGATTTCCTGTATGAATGTATGCCTCCTAATTATTGCATAAACATTATAACCTATAAAAATTACAGGTCTTTTTAGGGTAAAAATACCCAAGTTATAGAGTTAAGTTATTATTAATGTATTTGCATCTCAGTTCTCTCTCTTTTATTAATACCTGCCCTCTGTCATCTCCCTCTGCCCATCTTTTCTCTCTTTCTCAACTCTTTGTCAGCTCCTCCTTCACCCTGTCTTTCTGCATCTTCACCCTCTCCATCCATCCATTCTCCCCCTCCTCACGATTTGTCCCCCTTCTCTCCGTCTTTCTCCCTCATCCCCTCCCTCTCTCCCCCTGCAGGCAGTAACCGTCTTGCACAAAGTGACGCGATGGTTGTAATTGGCTGCCCTCTGCCACAAATCAGATCACAGCTGGCGCTGGGAGTGCTCTGGCGATTACCCATAACCCCCCTACCCCACAGATCAGGGGCTAACTCCAGAGAGACTGGAAGACAGGCAAGAGGGAAAGGGTTAGACACTAATTTTGTTCATCTACTGTGGTTTTCTCCTCTTGTCAGCCCCCCTCCTCCCACCATTTCACCACAGTGTTAGTGGTCATCCATCGATCGAAGGTGGGCCCATTACAAACAACAGCTCATTCTTAAGTAGCTCTTTTTCAAATTAGCTGATGAGACAAAGCTTTGACAGGGCGAATGATGATGAAGATCTACTCTGTTTTTAGCTGTCAGTCACCTTTCCCCTCCTGTTTCTGTCTCTCTTTTTCTCATCCCCTCTCCCATCGCCTTCTTTCTGTAAAGAAAAAAGAAGCTGATGAAATCTTCAGGCCTGAGAGCAATTGACTTGAGATTGCATGGGCTTCTCAGACACTCCATCGACCCTCCATTCTCAGCAAGGGGTCACGCTTGATGTGGTCCTTTATTAGCTCAAATTAGGCCTGTGTGTCTCCAAGAAGGGAACATCCATCTCCTTATTCATTTGTTCTTCTTGTCCCATTTATTTACTTAGTTGGCTTGGCAGTGGGTTGTTTGGACAGAGACCATTGGTCGCCTCAGGCAGGGACACAAATAACGTCTTATGCACATTAGTTACAAATCACCAAGGCGAGGTGAAGGTCAGAGGAGGGAAATAGGTGAGGCTATGAGGGGATGTAAAATGCAGTCAGCAGGAGCAAAACAACATTGTGCAATCTTACTGGAGAAATACAACATGATTATTCAACCCAATAACTATCCATGTTTTGCATTTTCTTTATATCACATATTACTGATTCCCCCAGCAGTTTAATTTTATCACTTGACACTGTTGGATGTAATCCATGCAATCATTTTGGCTAACGTTATCATCTGGTGTGATATTTCAGTTGTGATCAGGAGCTAGTTTTAAAACTTTTAATGCTCATGCCATCGAGAGAGATTGGTTACCCGTCATTTTAGAGTCAGCTACAGAAAAACGTTGCATTCATGAGCAGAGGAAAAGGCCAGTGGTGGAAGAAGTATTTCAAAAAAGTATGAATAGTAATACCCTATAAAAATACTCTGTCACAGGTAAAGAGTCTTCAAAGCAGAAGTTAAAAGGTATTAACAACAAAAAGTATCAAAGGTAAAAGAGTGATATCGCATTAGACAATGGAGGAAAGAAATCATCAGATAACTATTACAGCAAATCAAACAATATTTTAATGCTGTGGCTGGTTGAAGTGAAGATAATTTCAACTACTACTTACTGTTAAGTAGCTAAGCATAATATTATATAAGCTCATTATATGCTTTGCATGTAAAATCTTAATCTACAAAGTAGCTAATAACACATTTTAGCAGACCACAGCACCACTTGAAGTGCAGTGAAGTGGAGATATGAAGTAAGTTTCCATAAAATGTAACCTGGGAGATAAACAATGAATAGTTGTGTCAAAAGTTTAGATTATTTTTCATTGTATTCATTTAATTATGCATGCAAAAGTTGTTTGAAAATCTCTAAAAAAAATTGGACTGTCTTTTAACAAAACAAATATACATTATATGACTTACAGCTAATGGGCTGAAACATGCAAAACCCCTGGTAATGCCTTTAAATGCTTCTCTCAAAGTAATATTAGTCGTTTCTGTCTGTTTTTCCAATATAATTAAGGAAACAATTGTTGATATTTTGAATTTACAGTCTCTAAATAGGCTAAATTTTGCTCTTATTCAAATTCAGTCCTCTGTTTATGCTTTCCTTTGTTTTTTTGCCGCAGGGCACAGAGCACAGATCTTTCATCAATGACTTGCCATCGCCCATTTCCACAGCTGATTCACGACTCAATTATTGGCCCATTAACACACCATATCAATTTATAGATTGATGGCCGTGAAAAGCAGTGAACCCAGAGGCACTGAGGGATCAGGCTAAAGAAACAGTGTTAAACATGAGCAATTTGGTAGATAGTGGATCATTTCTTGTAAATGGAAGCTTAAGGTGCCTTGTGGCTTATCTGCAGCCATACAGTGAAACAGATGGCATTGATCAGAGGGACATTTCTTTCGCAAAGATAAATGTTCTCTTTGTGGTTTATGTGTGAAATAGTCACTGAGTGCAGGTTTTGCAGGTTTCAAAGTCAGGCAATTCATCAAACAGCACTACATCCAGCAGACATACAATAACACTAACAAGGCTCCTAGCAGTTATTCATGAGTAGCCAACAATGACATGTTTAACCCCCACCCTCTCTGATCATTACAATAGCACAGCTACAACAGAAATTTCACGGTCCCTCTCATATAGAGTCCTGCCTCCACCAGCAAGGTACAAAATGTCACCTGGCTGACTTCACCACGGCCTTGTGTCTCTTTGAACGCAGCAGGGGGGAGCGCGTTGAGCAATGAAAGGTGAGGTAAAAGTGAACAAGTGTTCTTGGTGGGTTTTTTTTTTCCATAAGCAGTGATTTTGCCGATGGTCAGAGTACGTTCTTCACCAGAGGCCAGGACTGTGTTTTCTCCCCCAGCTTTGGTCCTTTTAACTGTCTCTAATAGAATTTTGGGTGGAGTGAAAGAGAGGTGGAGGCAGTGGCTGCTAGGGGCTGATGGGAGCAGACAGAGAGTACAGGGGAGGTTACTGTCAGACACAGAGCCTCTCTCCTCTGCTTATCTCAAATTCTCTCTCTGTCTGATCACGAATCATAGCCCTGACTCAACTCAAGCATGGAGGAGAAAAGCTGGACCCCCTCAGCCATCTTCATTGCTTATACCCTCGCCTCTCTTTTTCTCCTTCTCTGTCTCTCTCCCTCTCTTTTCCAGCCATGCGACTCGGGGCGGCGTGCTGGCCTTTAAAAAGGCAAACTTGTAATCTGATAATTAACAATCTGCTAAATTTCTCAAAAGGAAAACAGTCATGAGAAATGTCTGCCTCATGCCTGTGAGTAGGATGACCTTTTGCTGAGGCTGGAATGGCAGGCGAGGCGACTCACTTAGAAGCATTTAATTAGCTCTGCTCACGGCTGTGTGCGCTGCCAATGGACAGAGGAGGGAGGACGAGATGGAGGAGAAGGGAGGAGGAATGAGATAGTCGGAAGAGATGGAGGCATGAGGACGAAAAAAACACTCTAATTCCAGATGTCTAATGTTTAATACTTTCCTCTATCTTTATGCAACAGCGTGTAAGCTAAGCGTGAGTGAAGGTGGAAGAGCAGTAAAGAGGAAAAGGAAATCAGCAATGACTAGCCTCTCTGGGTTCTGCAGTGTTTTCCCTTTTTCTTCTTGTTGTTGTTGTTATTGTCGACTCCACAGGGAGTGTTCTGTCGTATAGCCTCGAGGTGAGCCTCTGAGGTCATGAAGCGCACCTTTAAAGTGTGAAAAAAAATGGATCAGACTCTTGTTACAGAACTCTTTTATTCTGTCCTATTCTTCTGTGTTTGTTCTTGTTATTTGCTTTTCCTACACCCAGGCTCACTCTCCTATCTACACGCTAACCTTAGCAGCAGTATAGGAACATATCAGCCCTTTGGCCTTTTCAGTGACTTTCCCTTTTATGTCAGTGTTCATCTGCTGTAAATAGAACAAAGCTTACAAAGTAGTAAGAAATGCTTCAGATACACACTTTCTCTTCATTTTTTCTGAACTCTTCTGCTCTTTTTTCGTTCTCAATACTGTCTTACTGATGAAGCATGACTTGATGAACCCCATGTCTCCATTCTGTTCTTACAGTATATATACTTAGATACTGTATTCTATTAGTATTTGATCTGTAGTGACACTGTTCCCCCAACTGGGATCATTTTCTTTTTTTGCCTCACTGCTTTATTGCTTTATGGGACACAATGGAAATCTACTGCTTAAATCAAACAGAGCACATTGTCATAATGTCAAATCCAAACTGAAGCTTCACTATGATTTATTGGCCGAGAAAAGGAATGACGTATTTCAAAAATCCATAAATAAAACAGCCAGAGGAAACCAATGGAAGTTAATTCAACAAAGTCAATAAAGGATCATTATTCCACCTCATTTCAAGCACACATAGACAAACGGTGGTTGAGATATTAGCACTGAGGCTCCAAGAAGCAGCCAAAGCTAATGCACTTAGAGGGTTAATCACGGCATTTGTATGCAAATATGTATTTAAGTGTGTCTGCCCTTATGGGAGGGTTTAATGAAGGAATTGGGCCCAGGCAGTAGGTGACATTCAGCGCCTGTGTAACCTCAGCGGATAGCTTCCCCGACGCTATTTGTGAATGTTAATTGCTTTTTGGCTGCCGTCGCCTCTCCAGTCTCCACCTGTCCCTCAGTCCTGAGCAACATGGGACTCTTACTGTCCTTTAAGACGGAGCTGTTGTTTAAAAGTGAGACAGTCCTCCAAGGAATAATGTTTGTTGCGTTGTAACATCACGCCAAAACTGACACCTGTTTGATAAGTGTCCTAGTGCTGAAGAATACTTAAAAAAACAAAAACAACCGAGGCTTCAATTATTAGAGGTCTGACCCTTTTCCTTTCTGTTTTCCAGGAAAGGATGGAGTGGAATCTTCCCTTTCAGCTCTCTCTTCTTCCTTCCTTTTTTTTACCGTGAAGAAAAAGCAGAGCAAGATTTGCATATCCAATGATACAGAAAACTAATCTAGCCAAATATAATTGAGTGTGAGAGGACCCAGCATAAGACAAAAGAGACCGACCTCTGTGTATTTATTTTACCAATGCATCTAGTCCCCAAGTACACACAGCAACAGAAGAGCAGAGGAGGCGAGGTGAGGAGAGAGAGAGAGAGAAGTGAAGATATGAAGATAGAGATCTTTCCATTTCTGACAGGAAGCTTTGAATTGAGGTAATCCACAGAACTGTGAAAATTAAAACCTCATCTGTTAAAAAAAAAATGCAAATAGACCTTTTGATTCAGCTGCAGAAGGGAATTTGCCCAAATCAAAAGATTAGCACCAATACTCACGGATTATGTTTCACTTTTATGCTCAGTCTCCTTATTCCCCCTCTTTTTTCTTTCTTTTTTTACTCTTTCTTCCTCTCTCTTGCTTGATCCAGATTTATGACAGAGCATTAAGATCTCACATTTTAACAGAGAGGAGGAGAAGAAAGGGAAGTACTACAGACAGAGGGAGAACAGGAATATAGTACACACCCTGAAATGTAGCTCTGGTCTAAATTTGATCTATAACGTTGAATCCATAACTACTTTTCTCAGCCTATTAGCAGGATTCAGGTGAACAAATGAAATATCCAACATAATAAATCAGGACTGAACATAATGTCTTACTCTTTATGGAGCTGGGCCCAACCAGCATATATATTTGTCACAGAAAATATTTGTTCATCAATAAACAAAGCATATCTTGTGAAATGACCCTGACTTGTGATTGGTTAAGAGCCTCGCTAACATTTATGAATGCCGTGAATCTGTGTTGAAGCACTAGCCATTTAGTCTGGAGTGGTGTTTAATGAGCTTCGTTAAGTGGAAAACATGGCTGAGTTTGTTCATGGCTATCACCTGCTACAGCTAACAACCTCTCTTTTTTTTAATTTTGTGTCCGTCGCTTGCAGGTTTCCCTTTAGCTAGCAATATATAAGTAAAAGCCATATAAATGCTAACAACAGTCCATTGATTTCCTCTGAGTGTGTGTGTGTGTGTGTGTGTGTGGTCGTATCTGATACATCAATCTCATTAACATGGGAAGCTTAGGGTGAAGGCCTCAGCTCGGAACAATGAAAGGTGTAAATTTAAAGTGCCTCCTGCGCAGAATAAGACAGTGTAATGAACAACGTCAGTTTGAGCACATTAAAAGCTGTAAACCTGATCAGTGAACAGAGAAGAAGAGGGGCGGAGTAACAGAAGAAAGAGGACAAATTATCTCCTCAAACACATCAAACTTAACAATGTGGAGAAGTGTATGTTTGTAAAGAAGCAGAGCATTGCAAGTTGTCACCATGCTATGGTGACATTAGAGAGAAAGGGCAGAGAGTTCAAGGGGATCAGTGTGTGTATCCATGTGTGTGTATGTGGGTATGTGAAAACAGTGTCCCATGGCAACAACCCTTTCACACATTATTGAGCCTAGAGAAGTATGTGGCTCGAGTGGGTTGTCAGACAAGATACAGCTCACAACAAAGGAGGGTTAGATAAGGGGACATTATTGTGTAGTTTGTGGAACAAGGTCCAAATATTACTTATAAATGGTGCTTGTGAAATAGACATACAGCAGATGTGGAATCCTAAGAGTATACTTAATACCAAAGTGTGCTGTACATTATTTAACATCACCACAGTTTTTATTCACATAAAATTTGACCAAGGAATTACTACTTTTTTCTTTTAACAGCATCTGTGACTCATCACAAAAGTTTCTACACTAAAGTTCCTTAATGTGTCATCATGGTAGTTATAAGTTGTAAGAACTTAATGATTTAATGACTACTTGTAAGTAATGCACTGGCTGCTGTTGGTTGTGGCAAAGTGGATGTAAAAATGAAACCTCCATTAACAAGGCTCATTCAGTAGAGCAAGGTTATATAAAACTAGACTGTGTTAACACAACCAATTTAGAAACATATATGGAAATGATAATACATGTTAATATATAACATATATAATTAAACATGGACCCTCTTTATTATGTTTCAGCTGTGATTGGTTCAAGTAAACTAAAGTAAACTAATAAGTATGTCTTAAGGTTGAGCCTTAATGAACAGATCCTATAAGAGAAATGTCACCCGCAATTTCAAGACCACCATGTGACTTAATGTTTCCGTAATAACCGGAGAAAATGAAAATTTGTCAAAAAGCAAATAATGAATTCAAGTTATGTCATACTTCCTGAGATGGGTTCAATAAAATCTTTGTTACAGTCTGGGTAAAACTGTACATATTTAAATTTTGGGCATGTCACATGATGCAATGAATGCCAGACACATCATAACACTACAGTGTAATCAGAAACAAATCAGATTCAAGAATAGACATGTCACTTACTTGCATCATCCAGAAAGGAGCAACATAGATCTAATGCAAATTTTCAAAAGTATAAAGTAAGAGGTAAACATGTTTTTTAGCAGTAGCATTAAACTAGCTTCATTGTTATTATCAATCATTTGTTTTATCAGCGGGCTAGGGTCACTGTTAGGTACTAACCAAATGTACTATTACAGCTGCTACTTTGTCTTTGACAATTTGATTGTGCAACTTTTCATGACGTTTGTATAATAAAATAAGTAGCCTGGGAGGTTCTGCATAGGTCCAGTCTTAATTGACTTATTTAGAATTCCTATTTTCAGCACATGCTGGGGTAGCTAACATGCCTTTTCACATTGTGATCATTAGCTGCGGTCAAATCAGGGAGCTAATATGTTGTTTTTCTGAGTGTGTGCATATAAAATCCCATCGGCTGGGTTGTAAAATCTGAATCTGGACGTGACAACTGGCTTCATCACAATCCTCTCCGTCCTTCACCCCCCTCATGTTCCTGCTAAATGTGGAGGACAAACGCGTCACGGCGCTCATAAGCCTTTTTAATCAGCGTGAGAGATTGCCCACATATCTGTTAACTCTGTCACTAATGGCTATTCTTCCTCATTAGGGAATGCTATCGTTCCTCTGCCTCCACCACGTGCAGGCGTGATCAATTCCTCTATCATTTAGGACCAGATCAATCTCACAGCCCCTCTTCCTTTTTAAACTTCAATATCTCCCCCTTCCATCGTGATGCATTACAGCATCTAATTAGTCACATTGCCTGGGGGACTGGAACCGGAGCGGGGGACCAGGTCTGCACATTTAAGGTGGGCTCCTGTGGTATAGATAAGTCTTTATTTAAGAAGCAAATCCTGCATACCTACACAGAATATAAAGGGCAAATAGTTAGAGGAAGTCTCTTGCTGAAAAGTGCAAAATATCCATTTTATGGATAGATGTGAAATTCAGTGTGAGAGCAGATATATTGTAGCAATGTATGTAATTTATTTTGTGCTCCTTCTTTCTATCACAAGTCTTATAATAGGACTTCAGTAGGTTATATATTAAATACCAGAAAGCATTTGACACCCCACACATACACATACAAATAAAAAATAAAGAACATACATAAATTGCTTGCTTTCACAATTTTATGCATTTTTCTAGCTTCATTGGATTTTGGTCCACTGAGGTTAGTGTCACTACAAATGAACATACCTGCTGCTTCTAATCTGCAAAAAATCTTCACCTTAATTTATCCTTAACTAACGCAATTTACTCGTTGCTTGTGCTGCATTTTAACAAATAAAGCTATAGTATTTCTAGCCTATTTCTTTTTTATATAAAAGTGAAAATCTAACATACTCATATCAAGTTGTTATGACATGATTACTAGTGTAAGGTCTTTTTGTTTTACCCTTACCTGTAGGTTTGCTATGTTTTAGGTAAAGGCATGGTGAGTGCAGTAGCTGTCCACAGGCACCAACCAGTCCATTGATGAGTTACAATCTGTTACCACCACTTAACCAAGAGAAGTTCATGAGAACTAGAACAACTGATTTTTGCTTGTTTCTGATGCCAATTAACTCAATTCTAAACTCAAATTTCTAGTGTTAAGATGTAGCAGTTTTAATTATTTGACACTCTGACCACAAGAGAACCATCTTTTCCCTACTGGAGAAGCAAGTCCCACCACCCCAAAAAAAATTGAACCAGATATGCAGAACTTTTATCTTGACATTGATAGAGTTTATAGGTGAATTTTTCCTATAAGAGTCACAGAGGGGCTCATCCCTAAGGTGAAAGTTAGTTGAAGGATGGATGGTCAGGCTTTTAACAAGTGCAACAACCATTGTTTCCTCAACATTTAGCTCTCTTATAAGGTCAATACAGCTATGAAAGATTAACAACCACATAACACACTTATAAAACCTGAGTGTAAAGTCTTGCCTTGCAGCGCAACAACGAAGCAGAAACCCAAAGCTCTGCAGAGGAAGAAAGCCACTGTAAGCATGAACAAAGCAGGCCAAAAATAAAACGATATACTGAGGACTGTCTTTTTTTTTTTTCCTCAGGAGGTGATGCTAAATTGATTTGGAAGGTTAATTAGACATACTGTTTTGATGACGGTCTTATCAAGCTGATGTGATTATAATTTTCTTCCTTACAGCACAGAATCTGTTAACTGGCAGCACAAGGTTAAAAACAATACTCGACTTTATGATACGCAGTATGCAAGGCGCAGTCTTTTATTGCGCTGATAAGGGTGGATTCAAAAATGAAATGTGTTTCATGGCAAATGCACAGCTCTGCTGAATTAACTGCGAAAGTGGCAGCTGGTAATGGATGAACACGAGCAATTACATTTTTAACTGTTTGTTGGTGTAACCTGTCGTACTCACACCTTACCTTCAGCAGAAAAGTATTGTAGGTTAACAGAAACTGTTGTTACCTCTCTGCCATGCTCCTGTCCATCCCACTGTAGTATAGAGATGGAGGTATTATTTATTAATAGTCAGTCTCCCCAAAGCTCTGTAAAACATCCTGTTGAGCTCCCTAAGGTGAGCGCTCAGCTTCAAAGCAATTAAAATCGAGGCTACAAGAGTGAGAAGAGGGCAAAAGAAAAATGGAAAGAGTTGGAGAAAGACAGAGAGAGGCCTGACCAGCCACAAGTCCGGTGGGTTTGGCTGGCTGCACAGTCAAATACTGTACATTCAGCTTTTATGCCTGGGAGGACAAGGGCCCTGAGCGGAATCACCTCCCCATGTCAGGGATCCCTTGTCTGAGTTTAAAGCCCCACTGAGCCTTGGGATAGGCCAAACCTCTCTGAGGGATTATATAACCATAATAAGTGAATGTAGTGATTCTCTCCTTTCGTCCCTTTGAGTCACGTTAAGTAGCTGCAGAGGAAGGGTCAGTGAGGAGGGGTGAAGTCTTAATGTCTAGTCTATCTTTCTGTATGAAAGCCTTAACACTTTTGGAAAATTTATTTAAATCATGCAAGCTGTGCATATGAGGTTATAGGATTGTCTGCAGCCTTTGTGAGATGTTTACTGCTGACTGCTGCATCCTGGGATACAATATATGCCCTACCAATGATAACAAATGAGAATTCAACAGCGTGTGACATTTTAGCCTTATAGGCAGCCATTAGCAATGAACTTCACGACCTATCTCCCCCTTCTGATGTATCAGTCATACATGCAGGACTGACACTGTATTTAAAGCCATTCTGCTCATAAGCCATAACCCTCACGAACCAGCATGAAGCAAGGTTATGCCTATATCCATCAGCAAGTGCTGTTAGGCATCATGAAGGCAGCTTAAGTGGTCTTTAATAAAGGTCGCTTTTACGTGCCTCTCAGGCATTTTCTCATAAAAACCTGAAAGGTTTTGGCAAGTCATTCTCCCTTATGGGCTTGTAAAATGTTAGCATCCTTCTCTGACCACAATGACAATATCAGCGTCTTTACCAGAGGTTTTTTTGGGGGCTTTCAAGTACCTCATAACCCTTGCATTATTGCCTTTTCAAATGATGTTCTTCAGGTTTATCCCTGATGCCCCTCCATTTTCCTCCTATTTCTATTTCCATTCCTCTCTTGTCACTCAAAATCTATTATTATATTTGTCATGAGCTTGATTTGATCAGAGGGGAAAAACAGGAGAAGGAGAGGATCTGTGAATAACTTATGAGTGCTTCCCTCCCTGAAATTGAGGCATTATGATACGTGTATTAGTTCCACTTCTTTGCTATTCTGTGCCCGTTGTCAAGGTGGGTTATGCAACTGCTCAGGCTGAGACAAAGCAACTATTTTGGGCAGAAAGGCTGTGTTTTCCTTAGAGGCATGAAGGGGGAGATGCCTTGTCTCCAGGACAAAAAAGACAATAAAAAGACCAAAACAAGACCTGATGTACAAAAGAATTGGCAACCACCTTTGCACGGGAGGTATTTAAGAAGACATTGGTTTTTTTTTTAAATGACAAGAAGTTACTGGGGGAACAGAGAGAACACATCTATCCATCTGTTTTCTGTTTATTTTAGGTCTCAGTGACAGCCGGTTTAGCATTGCAGCCCAGAAATCATTCACACGTCCTCCAGCTCTTCCTTGGGAATCCCGAGGGGTTCCCAAGCCAGACAGGAAATGTAATCCCTCCAGTGTGCCCCGGGTCTCCTCCCAATTGGATGCAACCAATCACACTTTCACAGAAAGACGTGTAGGAGGTAACTGATCATTTGCCACAACCACCTCAACTTGTAGCAGTTCTGCTCTGAGCTCCTTTCAAATATTTCTAAGGATGAGCCCAGAGACCCTGTGTAAGAAACTCATCTTGACCTCTGATTCTAAAGTATTATTTCTTCTGCCACTGATGACCTATGGGCACAGTCTGAACTAAAACCCTGAAAAGGCATTTAAAGCACACTTCACAGCTCATCCAATACTGCCCTGTGTGTATCTGCGGGGATTTTTAACTACCTTATTGACCTCCGATAGAGAAATGGGTGATGTTTCATCCAAGACCTCCAGTTCTGCCTCCTCCACAGTATGTGTGAGTCGGATTAGGAGTTCTTCAAAGGGTTCTGCCCGGGTATATCCTGTGTTGAGGTCAGCAGTTCTTGTGTCCTGCTGAGAACTGCTTGGGCGAGGCACTGCCTCCCTTTCCTGACTCTTTTTGATGGCTTGCCATGGCGCCAGAAAACTTTATCTACATTTAAGTTTTAGCTTCCAGAATCACATACGCTGCAGTCTCTCTAGCATCTTTGTACCTGGGGACCTACGCGGGCTATCAGAGCCCAAAAGGCCACCTTTTAAGTTTGATGTCTTCTTGTACTAGCAGGTTTTTTGGTTTGGCCACCAGGTACAAGGGTGACCTGGCTATAGCACTGAGTAGCTGTGGCCAGAAAGTATCATGATATTTAGAAATAATTTATTTATGGTGCAATTTCTTGGCAGTTTGCTTAAAAAGCAGAATGAGGCAGAATTTTCGTGTATTTAGATTATAAACTGCATGTTTGTGGTCCATGGAAGATATACACCAGCAATGTGCACATTTTAAATCCAGTATTCAATTTAGTTTCCATTGGTTTTTCATCTAATTAACATGTACTGATCACAAGAGTAAGCAGGTTCGTGGCAGCTGATCTTAGATATTTACGCATTTGGGTTTTGCAAGTTGGGGCCTGACCATTAAAGACCCACCATGAATCATTTAAGTCTGGATCTATAACATGAGGTCTGAGAGCAATCCTCTCAGACCTCATGTTATAGATCTTGGCATAGTAATTGCAATTTTCATTTAAACCCAATATGAAAAATCTGTAAAGCATTTTTAATTCTAAAAACTAATGTCCTCTGCCTGTAAATCAACTGTGTAACCTATTTATATTATACAGTATGGTATAGACACATGCAACGTCAAACAAATCAATAAATGAGGGACAAAAGCTACAAAAAGATAAAATGCATAGTGTTACTGAGGTTTTCTATCTGAAAACGGACGATTTGATGCATTCAGGGATGAAATATTGCTCTCCTCTCTGAGAGATGATAGCCTGCATTGAGAGCAAACTCTGTATTTCAGCCATTTATGCATGCATACTTTTATAGCCTATCATATCTGCGCTTTCATGAATACCTCAAAAAAAGAATGTTATACGCACTTAAGCACTGGGTTTAATCTAAGGAAAAAAAACAAGGAAATGTAATGCGGTGATAAAGTTAAAACAGAAATAAGCTTGTTGCTTTTCTCCAGCCATGATAACCTTTTATGTTTCCAGGGACGTGTGCAGTTCTTTTTTTTAGGTGTGTGTTGCCTTCCTTTTTTTCTTTTGACAGGGAACTGTTGACAACAGTGGCAACCTGGCCATGCAGGTTGTATATAGATAAGTCTCAGGGTCACAAGATACAATCTAGGGGTCCATCAGTCAAAACGCACTTGCCTGCTGCTGAGGTCTACTTCCATCCCTCCTTCCCCTCCCACTGGCCTGCAGCTTCAGGAATATTAAATAAGCCGTCCCCGCTGCAGATGCGGTGTCATTGATTTTGTGTCAATCCCCCAGGCCGCAGTAACTTGATTTGGTATCAGTGATGGCTAAATGAGACTCCTCCTGGCAGGAGCGGAAAGAAGGGAAGAAGAGGTGAAGGGTTGGCAGGTTTCTTTTCGCCTAAGCTCCAGAAAGCACCTCTGCTTGTTTTCTCTCCTCTTAAGTCATCAGAGACAGATATTACAAGACGTTTCGAGGGGCATAACACATGACATTGGTTATTGTCTCCTCTTGACTTTAATTAAAGGAGTTTTTGAAAAGCCTTTGAGTATTGAAACTGCAGAATTAAACCTGATGATAGCTTACTTTTTTAAAATTTCTTAATGTTACACAGTAGAGCTAACAGGTCAGGGCCACATCCTGCTGGGTTTCTTTGGCATAAGCTACATTTTCTTAGAGCAGTATTCATCATAACTGATTCTACCCTAATGAGAATTCCAATCCCCTACAGTGCCGAGTGCTTCACCAGAGTCAGCAATGAGCTTAATGCAATTAAGGCCGCAGCCGTCTTGTAGAGCTCCTTCGACTTTTGTGAGAGACTGTTTGCGCAGCTGTTTCTTAAATGTGTACAAAGCTGGAGAAGCAGAGTGCTAGAGGCACTTTCACGGGAGTCTATTTGACTTGTATTAGTCGCGATCAACTTTGTTTATGCCATTTGAATTTAAAGATTAGCTTAGCTCTGAGGTGTTTGTGGATGTAGATTTTGCACAATTATGATGTGTTATGAAAGAAAGGGAATAAAATGTTTTTCCTTTTACCTCAGCCAAGTCAAGACAAAAAAAAAAAAAACACAACAAGATGATGAAACACAATCAGAGCTCGACTGAGAGTCTGCATGCAAAAAGCTCTACCTGCATTGATGTTGGAGGGTTTTCCTCAGTTTGTCTGTGCGAGTGTGTGGGCGAAAGAAAGACTAAGAAAACTGTCAGCTTATGACAAACAAGCATGAAGCCACATTTCATTTGATTTACTGTGTGTATCTGCTTGTGCATATGCAAAGGTTTTGATTTTATGGGAAGTAACAAATAAACAACAGAAAATTGTAGTGCTGCTATCTGCATTGTGATGCTGCATTGTGATTCACCATAAACCCCCGACAGAGACTTTGTGTTGTGCCATATCACTGGCATCTTTCCCACCTTCTTGGTAGGAAGCCGTCCTTGTCACACACGCTCTAATTAACAGCTCAACATTGCCACCAAGTGGTAAACGACAGCCATGACCTCACTGTGGCACGAGGTTAACAGCTCCAGATGCTTGCAGTCAGTGCACCGCAAGGGGACAGCACTGCAGATGAGGGTGTCATGGGGAGTTCAAAAAGACTTTCGGACTTCAAATCATGGCCAAAGCTTGGCGGAGGTCCCAGTTTTTGATAAGCAGACATCAAATCAATAATCTGTTCATTAGTCTTACAAGAGGAAATCTAAGAGTGATGTGCTGCTCAAACAAATCAATACCGCATGTAGTTACTCATTGTGCCAAATCCTTTTTTTTTACATCCATGATAACCTTTTATGTGCATCCATAGCTGCTAAAACGCCTACCTGCCAATATGTCTGGCATAAAAAGCCCTCTCTGTAGCCAATCAGAGTGATGTGATTTGCAGTCTCTGTCTAATTGCAAAGGACTATGGGCCTGTACCATCTGTCTGAGGGAAAAATGACATCTTTGCCAGAGTGCCTCTCAACAATCAGGCCTTAAATCTCCCCCTTTTCTTCCAATCAAGGTTGCGGTGCGAGTGAGGTCATTTCCCTTGTGCCTTTATTACTATGTAATTAGCTGCGGTGCTATTCAATTTCCCTCATTTGAGACTTTTCAGATCAATATCGCACAGGCTGCTGTTAAATGGCTGTGCTGCTAGAAGGGCTTTTCTATAGCTGAATGGGAGGTATCAATCACCAGGCTAAAAGAGTCGCTCAATGCTGTGGCTGGTGATGACCACACACACATTATAAGGTGCAATCATGCTGGAGGAAGAGTGGCCATGGTGAGATGTGGAGAGTGCGATATCTTGAAAAAGGATATTGTGTTAGGGTGTCATTTTGGGTCATGGCTTCTCCTTTTTTTGTCTACACTGAATTGACCACTATTAAGGTAAGGACACAAATGTAGACACTGAAAGCCCTTTCTGTTTGGAGTCTGCATGCTCTTTCTTTCCAGTTCTGTCCTTCTGTGGATTTCTTCAGTGGCTTCAGTGTACAAATAAGCTCAATTGAGGCCACATATGGCGATGTAACATCCTTTGTTTGTTCATCAATAAAGGCCCTGGCATAGCCTCGCTGGTAGAATAAGCAGCTACAGGACAAAAAAAATATGAATGATTCACCATTGCATAATCACACAATCAACGAGGAATGCATCCATGTGTGTGACCGAGGTCGATAGAACAACTAATGCACAAATCACCCCTGCAGTTCATCAGCTCATTGTTAGCCAACAAAGTCCCACATGAGAGCATTAAGCAGTGTCAGAGCACTGGATGAGATATGTGCCGACTCAAAGGCTGGATATAGCCAGATCAATGTCCTCCCATTGAACCGAACATACAGAGTGGGAGTCAAGCAAGCAAAGACCCAGACTGACTTCATCTCTGAGAGTAACTAGATGTGGCATCATTTGGGGCCAGTTATTAATGTCTAAAATAAGAAATCAGAGGACACTAGATCACGGTCATGTGACAAATGGCAGAAATATGTGGTTGTTGTAGGATAGGTTTCAAAATCTGGACTGAGTCTGTTTCTGGAGGATGCAGTTAGAGATTTTGTTGGGATGCAATTCTGTTGCAAAGGGAGGAGTGGTTTCAATAACTGCAATGTGCTGCAGGCTGTTTGAGTCATAATCATATGGGCCATTTTATGGTAAATATCAAAAAACCAAATAATTATCATTTTAGTGTTGGACATGCTTTGTTTTATTTTTAATTCAACTAAACTATGTGAATTGTTTCTTCAATGCTGGTGCAGATTTGGTCTGTATGGCAATTACAGCATGACTCTTGTGATATGAGCCTTATCTCCAAAATGTCACCTCTTTAGGAACTTAGAAAAAAAAGCTGTGATTTTGATTCTAAGGTTTATTTTTACAGGTTGAGTTTAAAAACCTAAGATGTGTAAAAACTTAGAGAGTAATTCTTTCACATTAATTATTCATGTTAAAATGTAGAAATCATCAAAATTACTGGCTTTCACCTGAGACCACCAGTATTAACAGTAATGGGTGTTCTATTTGAAGTAAAATAGACTGTAATATTAGATCAAAGCACTGCTAAGAGCTAAATCTATCCATTTCTGGGTACAGCTTTGATTCATATGGAGTGAAAACATAACAACTGATTGAGTTCCTATTTCAGAAAGACAATTAGGACAAAACCTTGATTTTTTTCAGCATGATTCTTATTAGTCACATAAATTTTTAACCAGAACACATATTAGTGTGATGCCTGCTGCATTAATACTGGGAAATCTTCTGGGAACCACAAGGATAAGCATGACATCAGTCTGAAAGATTCATTCACAGAATGACAACAAACATCCTTCGTCAGGCAGGGAGTGACACAGAAGGACTGGCAGCTATTTAGCTATTCATACAGAAAAATAAATACCAGAAATGTGAGCAGTCTCATTCAATGATGAACCAGCAGTTAACAATATGGCACTTGAAGTCTGAATTCATCTCTCCACAGGCACAGAGCACCAGAAGCATTTCGTCTGCCTGGAATTTCAAGACTTTATGTTTCCTAAATAAATGATAACTTGGCATGCTACATTAAAAAATTTAAAATCTCAGCAACAGACGTCTGGCCAGAGAACAGAGCCATGAGGGAAGAAGCATGCAGGGTAGAAACAGCAAAATACAACTTGCATCAAAACATATTTTCAGGGAACTAATAGAATATTGATTCACTGCTGTCAAAAGAAAAGCCTCATTAATCCAGTTTTTTGATTTTTTTCCCCCTATTTTTTTTTTTTGAGAGGGTGGGAGGTTGTTAATATTTGATTATTTAATTTTACTGACAGTCTCAGAACTCCAAAGCTCATCCAAAAACCAATAGAGAAATCAGCTGGAAGTTAACCATTTTCCTACTCTCTAACATATTTATGTGGAAAGATGAGTTCTTCATCCGACAGCAGCAAACCGCTGTTTCTGCTACATTCATAGTACTGCAAGAGGATTGATCATCTATCAGTGCACTGGTACAAGACAGTACTGTATACTGAAACAACACAACAGCAATAAGTATAGGACAGTTACTAATATTCAGGTAAACATGACAAAAATATAACGTTGATTATAGTCCATCCTAATTACAACTGTCCACACAGTCAATTTGAGCTGTTTCTTTTGTTTGCAGATTGCTTTTGTCCTCAAGCTTCAGACGAGCACCACAAATCAACAATAATTTGTCTGACATCAAAATTGGTTCTATTATTGGTCCACTGAAATGTATTTTAAAACAAGATGATTACAAAAAAAAGCAGAGCTTCTCAGATAAAGAAGACAGTAGCTTAGTCTGGGTGACAGGTTTACATTCTCAGTAATAACAGCACCTCTTTTGTGTTCTAAAGAAAAAAAAAACTAGGCAGCCATTCTAATCTGAAGCAAAGTGCACTCAAATTATAAACTCTACTGATTTGAACATTCCACCAAAAATACAATTTTATGGATATTTTTTTGGAACTAATAGTAAGTTTTACAGGAAAACTTTTGGCTGACATGGACTCAAAAAGGCAGAAACTTTACACAAAAATCATACAGATACATTCCATTCACATTGGTGGTCACATTCGTGTGAGTTGGCTGGAGTGGAGTTGCTGTTGCAGTATCTGTCCACTGTGTGGCAGCATGTAGGTATGCTGGCTTGTGTTCAGTGCAATTTCTCCTCAGTGCCGAGGGCTGTAAAACTGACATACTGTAGCAAACTCTGCGTCTGGCTCCCGACCGCTCGCTCGTTTGGCCTCTTGCACACCGACTGTAGGAGGGATTCTAAAATAGAGAGCATGAGACTGTATCAACACAGCAGCAATAACTATGGAAGAGTTTCTGACTACTTGCCTGTTCATCGAAATCACACTTTAGTTAAAGGCTCCTGCATGCATAGTTATAAACTGACTGATGCATCCAGTTGTAAAGGTTTGCTAAAGGGCATGAAAACACATCAGCACGGTTATAAAAGTGTATAGCGACTGAGACCCTTGTGAGGACGGATCACCATCTGGGCAAAGCAGGAAACAGTCTTGGGGGCCTGAACCTCCACAGGCCTGCAGAGGCTTTATATTGGCCTTGAAATAAAGAAGTGGGTTCATTACGTCTTTATTTTAAAGGCAAATGCATAACTTTCTAAAACAGTGGTTCTCAATAATCTGACTTAGGCCCTCACAGGTTAGATATACATTAGATAAATTGCAGGGGGCTTAAGATGACAGGAAGAACACTTCTCCATTGCAAATATTGGTTTAATTTCTCTTATTACCTCTAATAATTTCCTTTTTTTGTAAAATACTGATTAGGTTTACCTTTCCTGCCCTGTTAAAACTACTTAAATCAGAAATCTCAGAAGAGAAAATTGCTCCTTAATTGATCTGCTCACAGCTCATGCTCATATACAAAATGTGATAAGAACTTGTTAAGATGGCATTACTGTGTTTTAATGGGTCAGGAAAGCTGGCATCAAGTTATTTCTTTATTTGAATAGTCCAGTTTTGAAGAACAGCGTTTTTTTAATGTGCTGAGTGTGGAAATTAATACCAATCACATGGTTTACAGTAAACAAGAAGCCTCATTCAGCAGTCGGTTAGCTTGGTTTAGCACAAAGACTAAAAACAGAGGGAAAAAGCGAGACCAACACTGTCATAAGGTTACAAAATCTGCTTACCAGCAGCAGATTCCTCGGTTATGTCTTAGCCAGGCAGAGTAACTTCCTTTACTGGTTGCATGGCAACTTAACGGTGATGACAACATTTCAGGAAGTCACTTTGCCGGGCCAGGAAATAGCCCTGCATGTAACCCCTGCAAAACCCCAATGTGGCATTTAACACATTTGTTTTTGCACGTATTACACAATCTTGTAGACAGATTTTGTTACCTTGGAACAGAGAGAGAAAGGCAGGCTGTTTCTTCCTTTCATTATGCAAAGCTAAGCTAACCAGCTGCTGACTTGAAGCACACATTTAACATGCTGACATAATAATCTCTCCAACAAGAGAGCAAATTAAGGTATTTCCTAAAAATGAATTTCTAAACTGCTCGTCAATTGAAAAGCAGATGTTCAACAAATGTGACTGATCCATTTGTTGCTTCTGTACAAGATATTTTAATAGAGCACACCGGATCAGAGCCACGGGCTATGCAGCATTATTATTTTGATTATGGGAGGTAATTATAATAAAAATTTACAATCCACAGCTAAGTGTTTCATGCCTTCTAACCTGGTAACATCTAAAGCATCAGATGAACATTTCGTGACGGCCGAGAGTTCAATTTTTGTAGCACACAAGGAGTGAAGGTGATGATAAGTACCAGGAGAAACACCAAATATGTCAGTAACAATCTTAGCTGGAATAAAGGGGTAATGTAAGAATAAACGACAAGAGGATTTTCATTTTGCAGCCAAAATGTAACATCTGTCTAACCTGGTTATAGGTGGACATCAAACACTCCCTCCTCCACTGTCTCTATTTCCTCTTCAGCAATTACTGAAAACAGAAAACATTAAAGGTAAAAACATGAGAAACAGTTTGTTGGGTTAAATAAAAAATGCAAAACACAAGCTAAAGCCAATGAAAAATGTGTGGCCTTTGTCTGTCAGCCATGCCAATTCATTTGCCTCGTGTCCTTGTCTGGTCCATTTATCAAACAGATTCACGCTGATATAAAACAGAACCAGGCGGGGTACCATTTTTGATAATGTATAATGAAAACATTGCATCAATGACTCACTGGCCTCGCTGTGGTTGGCTAATCTTATTTCCATTGCAAATTCTACTCCATTGTACGAGAATATCTTCCAAATGTCAGAGCTTCATATGCTTGGGGGAAGGCAAAGCACCCTTCAAAAAGTAGAGGTGTTGTGATTTTTTTAAAATGTGTCATAAAAATTCAATTGACAAATACTTTTCTGAAAAAACGACTGCTTTGGATTGTTTTGAAAAGGTACAATCTTATCTTTCTGCCAGCATTTTTTTGGCACATTTGAGGATTGCAAGGGTGTGTTTCCAGAACATTTTGCTGTCCTACATTTCTTGTTTTGTACGTCTTTTTCCTAAAATGATGAAACTACTTTAAATTTTTCATGCTGTATGTATAAGATGCATACATAAGAACCTTGAAATGTCATCAGAGGATCCCACAAGTCCCTGTTTTGTTGTTTGAGGTTAAAACTGCACTACCTGATTTGCTATGTGAACTCAATGGTACTCAGCTAAGTGTTAATGTGAGAGTTGGAAAAGGCTTAAAAAAAAGCTTAGAGCTTTGAGAGTTTAAAATATAAACAAAATGAATCCTTTGAATTATAATTCGTCTGAAATGGTTTTTTATACACAAAAAGTTCTGTAACTTTGTTTAAAATTCTTAAAATTTCACTCAGCTCTTCTCTCTTATTGAAAATTCTGTGGATGTGCTCAGGATGTCATGTAGGTACATGAGAAAAGCTTCAGGTTAAAAAGCTGGAGTTCCTTTTCGCAATACACTTACATTGGCTTAAGAAAGAAAAAAAAACAATATTAAAAGTTGCCAAACAAACGACCAGATTGCCTCATGTGCTGCTGACTCATCAAGCAAAGCACCACTCACCTGTGTTCTGCAGACTGGGTGGGGTGTTGGCAGGTGGAGGGAAGCTGTAGGATCTGGCCTGGAGGGCAGGCGGCGTCTCGTGGCTGATGCTCTTGGTTCTCTTCCGGCACTCGACAGCCAGGCGGCTTCGACAGGCCTTGTGGCAGTTCACCCCACAGGCTGCAGCCGGAGGGTTTGTTTGGAGGGAGAAAGAAGGTGGCGAGGAGAGGTGACGGGAGAGGGAGAGATGAGGCGGGGTTCGTCGGAGGAGAGGGAGGGAGAGTCGGCGAGAGAGAAGCCGAGACGTGAGGAAGGACGAGGAAGGCCAGGAGCGAGGGGAAGATGTGGTGTGAGGTGGAGAGAGAGGGAGAGGGTCAGACAAAGGGACGGGTGCAAACGGAAACATAGGAGCGAACGGAAGAGCCAGCGGTGACAGGAAAGAGTCTCTATACGCCATGCAGACACATGAACACTGGCACACACATACGGTGAGGCCAACTGTGCCCGACAACCACTCTGTCAGCCAGCGGGAGTCTAAGGGGAGAGGAGCCATGGGTCACCGAGCAAGGCATCATGACAATGTGTGAGTCTCAGGGATCCCAAACAGACACACACACACCTGTGTAATTTTATCACATAATTCCCCTTCTTTTCGACACCACTGCACATGATTTCCCTCTTAAATTTTTTAACTTTTAATTTAATACTTCAACAAAAGTCCTCTACACATTTAAATTCCATGTCATTAACACCACTTTAAAATATAAAAGGCTGGTTAAAAATATGCGTCTACTTCAGTTAGAAAAAGTGTTACCCTCTTCTAAGTGGTCAAGTACCTAGCTTTTTTAATGATGACCCTTCTATATCACTGAAGTAGAGGCAGTTAAAAACACTTTCTTTTCTTTTAACATTTTTGTTTCACTGAACCTTTTTATCTTGTTTTGTTGTTCTGACTTTACTATGATGTGGTCAGTGGTCATATGACAACCACAATAAGCCCTAAAATGTCTGAAACAAGGGGAATGTTTTGGTTTTAAGGAATAGTTTGACATGATAAGAAAAAAAAATCTTTTCTTGCTTGGAGTTAGACCAAATAAACAAATACTACTTTCAGATTTGTTGGCTCAATATATAACTATAGCCAGCAGCTAGTTAGCTTACCATAACTTAGCATTAAGACAGGAAACAGTGTGAAACAGACCAACCTGTACAGCTTATTGTTAGCAGGCAGGTATGAAAGTAGTATTGATCAACTCCCTGCAAGGCAGTGCATACATAAATATCCAAAAATATTATACAAATATTCTTTGTATAAGAGGGAATCAAAGACAAGAGCTCAAGACTTGTTCCTTAGCTGTGTTGCATTGCTATGAAGGTTAGAATACTAGCATGGTGACAACACACCCATTCGAAAGACACTGACATGCCTCTAAAATCGAATTCTAAGCCTAAATATCTAAACATCTACTGCTGTAAAACACATCCAGCGACAGACACACACACACACACAGAGCTCCCACTGCATCGCACTCTGCTCCCGCACCGCACAGAGTGATTCATTTCAATTATGTCCCTGCCGCTCTCTCTACCTCCTTGAGTACGGCCTAACAATGGTAATGGGAATGAATGGCTGTGGGGGCTTTCTCATTGACTTCCTGTGGTCTCATTAATGCACAGGAACAAGCCAGAACACTGACACACTCCCAGTCTGACTCAGAGACTACACTCCTTTAGAGAGGAGGAGGGATGGGAAACACTGGGAGTGTGAGTGTGAGTATGTGTGTGTGTGTGTGTATGTGCAAAAAGCTTGTGTTTGCTGTCTCTTCACCTCCATGCAATTTCCACTCCATTTTGCACCAGGCTGGCAATCATTTGGGCATGTTTGTCTTTTATTAACTCAGCAGTCTGACTTCCCAGATGTAGTGTGGGTACAAGCTTTCCATTGGACGACTATTTCATTAATATACTCCCCCCTTTTTCTGCTATCTGCTAATACTATTTTGCAAGGGCATTACTGTTATATCCTGGGCTTAGCAAAGTAATCATAATTAAAAAAGAAAATAAACAAGCCAGAATTTTTTTTTCCCTCTATGGTAGAGTGATAATTGGTGCAGCAAGAACTTTCTCAAACGCTGACACAGTGAAACAGAGATTAGGCTGACTCTGCAAGACTAATAACTGAGCTACTTAACAAGCACCAGAAAAGCCAAATTAAGGTAACTGATGTTAAGCTTTTTAAAATTTACCTCTAAAAAATAAGTTAACTTGACATAAGTAGGATGTGTCTTGGTAGTTAAGAAATTAGACTTTGATCAAATAAGAATATTTGTTCTCCTTCTAAACAAAAGGTTGCATAGATTAGAACATTACTTACTCCAGCTGCAGCTCAAATATTTAATAAAAAACTAAACTAGGCCTTTGTGAGCCAATTCTGAAAGGTTATGAAATGAACCTGAATGAGTGAGGAAGCAGTCAATGGTAAAAAACAAGAATACTCAAGAGTGAACTGGTGATAGAAATGTTTGTTTTTTCAAGAAAAGAACTAAGAGGACATGAGGACATCACATCCTCTCACACACAAGGACTCCAAAGACACAAAAACGTCGGTTCCGTTTGTGAGGCTATTATTATACTGACTTAAAACTTTTCCTTTTTCTAAAAAAAGAGGAACCTCTGTTTATGCAAGGACATAACTGAACAGAGGGTGCACACACACACACACACACACACACACACAGACACACAGAGGCAGCCTTGTCCTCTAAACTGCAACGGAAACTGTTGAAACTCTTCCTGTGAAATATCTGCTTAATTTAACTTCTCTCATTCATAAGGCTGAGCCATAATCAATCACTTCTTGAAAGACTTCAGCAGATGGACACTTGCATTAATTTGCAATTTAGACTTGGCATCATTTCCAAATTTTTTTCTGCTCAACATCTGGATGAAAACATATGCAGTCTAAGTTATTTAGTACACTTAACTTTTAGCGTCAGCACAAACCACCAGCGGCACGTCCATGGAGGGGAAAGAGCCAAGCTGAGTGTGTGTTTTTGAAGCTAATGACCACAGGGGTGAGGAGAGGATGGAAGGTGTTGGAGGTTGCCTGTGTGTGTGTGTACATTTGTGAAATGAGCCAGTTTCTTCAAACACTGGTCTACTGGGAGCCTTAACAAGGCAAATACATGTGCTTTGTGTGTAATGTGGTCTCAGCTGATGAAGCTTATCCAGCTGTTATTGAACTGAGCTTTGTGAGTTGACATCCATTAAGAGAGTGTGATCTGTATATTTGCTCTGGCTTTTGTGTTGATGATATTTACTCAGCATTTGAACTCTCTGGCTCTTATTCCACAGAGAGTGTGCGTGTGCATGTGCATGTGCACGCCTGTGTATCCATCTGTGGTGCAGCAGACATGCAGTAAATCTTTTGTGAATTACTGTCTCACCTTTGCACTTGTAGCCTTGCTTGTAGAAACCCCATATCTACAAAAAGACAGAGAGAAATAGAAGGTTTTAAAGTGGGATGACTTTTCATTTGCATCCAGGCACATGTTGTTAAAATCATGAGGGTTAAAATCATGTTCTTCACCAGTATGTCAGCTGCCAATTCCTTTTTATGTGATGTTACCTTCTTATCAACTTCTTATCATCCTCTTATTACTTTTATTTCCCTTTTTTATCCCTTAATTTGCATTGCTTTTATGCAGTTTTGTTAATTTAATCATATTTATCCCTTTACCTTGTAATTATGAATTTTTGTCTTTTGCCTTTTGCTCTTGTTGTCCTTAGTCTAGACTTCCTTGTGTTTGGCTATTTCTTTGTCTGTAAAATCACTTTGTAATCTTTGTTTTTTAAAGATGCTACATTGAAAAAGTTATTATTGTTATTAATTTGACATAATTGTTACACTTAGGCAATTACACTTTCAGAAAATCCAAGTATACAATTATAAAGGTGTTTGCACACTTTGAAATTGATTTTAAAGATAAGTATTTTGTTTTGTTACACGGTCATAAGGTTTGAAAAAACTTCACACTTACTGTTGTTAAGAAAAACTACAGAGAATAATAAATATAGCTAGTAAGACTAAAAGCCAGAAACTAACAAGAAATATAAATGTAAGGCAACATAACATAACATTATGTTTTTTTTTCCTTTTGCCATTGATTTAATGGATTACCAATATGCCACCAACACCTCATCTGAAATATACAAAGACTTGGCCTTTAATCACAGTATGATCTTTTATCAGCAGGTCAAGATGAGAGAGTGTTTAAATCCATTTCTCATTGAGGCTTTAGCTCCTAAATCCAACTCTACTTCTTAACATACTCTAAGTGAACTCTACACTGCATGATGAGACTTTAAATGACAAAATGATATGTTGTCTTTATAACTTAAAAGCTGTTTTATGCAGCTGCTGCAGCTCTGCTCAGCCGTAAAATGGACAGAATTTCCAATGGTTACAGTTTTTGTGTGGAGAAGAAAGATAAGAAGATTCTCTGCATTGTTTAAGGTTTACTTTGAATGAAAGAGCTAAAAATATTAAATAATATTTATAGCAGATAACCTGTTTTGTCCCTTTCAAGACATATTGTTACATCTTAGAATACATATATCTACTTCGCCTGACTTTCATATTTCACAAACCAATTTTGTGTGCAGGGAAAATTAATAGTGATTATAAGATCAAAACATGTTGTAAGGATCTTGTTATAAGAGTGTTTTTTTTTTTAATCTTAATGGCAGCAATACAGTGTCCTACTTTCACATGCCCGACTTTGATGTTTTAAAAATACAAATAGACAGGAGCAATAAATTCACAAAAAGCAAGTTGTTCCGCACATATTTTATTGGAGCACTAAGTCATTGGACTCCTCAGTCTTTTTTAGTCTTAAAAGCCATCGTCACAATCAGAATCATGGATCTGCTTTATTGGCCAAGTGTATGCACACATGGAAGGTATTTAACTTCAATTTTACATTTCACTCAGAGTTCTGTTGTTTGAATACAGCAGGTGTGCTCAAGGTCCCTCAAACTCCAGCTTTAGTTAATACAAAATCACAGTTTTTCTTTTTACAGCCTTCATGTTGTGCAGGTGCTTAGGTGACTTAAGAGAGTCTTCAAAATAGAACCTGCAGTGTGTGGCGAGCAGCGAGGTGAAATGAATTGAAACCAATAACTGCCTACAGGTATGACATTAATCTAAAAAATGTCTGCTTTGGTTGGCAGTAAAAAGAAAGTTAACAATTAGCAGTTAATGGGCTAAAACATGTTAAAACACCCATAGTTAGTGACTTGACATCCCCCATTGATGCTGAGGCACAGAATGAAGGCCGGAAAAAAAGAGAATGAAGGAAGGGGGCACAATGGAACAGAGAGAGATGTAACATGAGAGATGCAGAGGGAAGGAAAGAGGGAGAGAGGAAGGAGGTTGGCGGGACGGAGGGGGTGGAGGAGGAGGAGCAAGATCAAGCGGGATGCAGGGAGCACACAGACAGTGGGGGGAACAATGACATGAAAGGGGAGAGCTGGAGATCACACACTGCACTGGCACATCTGAGGAGGCACAAAATATCCTGACCTCTTCACACACACACACACACACACACACACACACACACACAAACACACAAACACAAACAAACACACAAAAAAACCTGCATGTATGCATGCAAACACATACACTTCCAGATGCACGTATACACACAAACAAAGATACAGGCGCAGTGTGAAACGGTGAACACAGCCAGAGGCTCTACAACAAAGAGAAGTCAGTTATGAGCAGAACATCTGAACACAACTCTCATCACAGCTCTGCCTACACTGACTGACCTTTACTGCCTCTGTGGACCAAAACACACAACACACTACAAACGAGAGGTGGATAAACAGTAACTTGCTGCACTTTCTTAGCAGTTTATTGTAAGCTTTTAAGAGAATTATGATCTTAATCTGGAAGTGATGATACTTGAACTGGAATGTCTGGATTTTATTGAGAGGAAAGTGTGCAGCTTTCACTGTCAGCAGTTACATATTTAACTTTAAAGGAGCATTCAGTGAAATGTTCTTGTTTACATTTTAAGAATCCTTTACTGTTGTTTCCTTGCTGGCTTAATAACTTTTGAATCAGTATGTTGTTTGTTACTGCTAATGAAACTTTGAAGCATGAAAAGATAACGGCTGATTTGTCAGAGGTTAAAGCTATTAAAGTGAAATCTTCCAAGCAGTATCATTTAATTACTCTAGGTACATTTATTTATTGAATGTTTTCTTACACTAACAATGAAATTTGAATGAAAGAAACTAGTCTTCCATTTGGGCTCAATGTTAATGTTTTTCCCACATTAAATACCTTATGTTTTGCTGTTACAATAACAAAAAATGACCTAAAGACCAGACGACCTCAACATTTTTTAATAATCACATCATTTTTTTCCTGCTTTCCTGGATTGCTTGATACAACAGCAAGAACAGGCAGACAGCACTTTAACATTTGTAATGTAATTAAGATTTGTGAACATGTTTGGTAACTATCTCTGGACACTTTGACATTTAAACTGTTAAAACCTGTAGGAAAATAAAAGATGCAAAGTTGAGCTTCTGTAAAATAACATTGTCTAGATGGGTTCTGTCTCTTTCATTTTTGGTTAATAATATCACACTTTGCAGTATTTTACAGTATTTTACGGTTTTTTACAGTAATTAACCAAATTCTTGGACGTCCATTTACCCTCTAGTGCTTTCTTTATTCACAAATTACTTTATCCGTTAAGAGTTTATTTATGTATTTGTCTGTTAAATGAGGCAGCAGCTTGGAGAAGGTGAGAGGGCAGCCAGCTGGGTTCTGTTCAGGGGTCAATTAAATTTGGCCACCGTCATCTGTAAACCAAACCAATTAGCATATTATTTCTTATGTCTTGTCATCACTTTAAGTTGCTGGGCAACAGGCAGAGACTCCAGAAAGTCACTCCACACAGACAAGAAAAAATTTAAAGCTGCCTTTCATACCGCAGATTATTTTTTACGTTTTGTTGTTCTCAGAAGTGTTAATTAGTGAAGTTTAAAGGTGCAGGAAGGCTTTTTTTAACCTTTGGATGGAGCCATGTTTTCTAAAGCTGAACTACCTGACTCTTTGATTAAATTCAACAGAACAAATAAACAATTTGTTTTCATCTTTTTGTCCAACAAGAGAACAAATACACATATTTCCACTGCTGGCACAAACAGGATTGAACAGATCCATTAGGGAAACTGAGTATTTGCTGACACGCTGTTGATTAAATAGACAGTGTCATCATCTAAAAGATTTGCAGATGTTAATTTAGTCTCATTGAGCGTGTGGCTTTTAGTTTGAACATGAAAGGAGGCAAATTGTAGCACACAGAACAGAAAATTCTATCAGTTTGAGCTGTCACAGTTAGAGGGAATGGAAACAGCTTTATTTAAAAAACACCACTCTGCAACCTGGCAGGGTTAGATCGCTACACATGGCCATCAAGGGTGGGGGGTGATTAACATAAATACACTAAAAAAAACACATTTGACAGCTTTCACATGACCAAAGAAAAACATCAGTGTGATCTGCTAAGAAACAATAAATATGCTCAATTTTGTTGCTTTCTGATGGGAGAAATCACCTAGAAAGACAGCTTGAAAAGAATTTGTGACTGTAAAAAAAAAACATTTTCTCCAGCAAGAACACTTTCAAATGCTCTATTTTTCAGTCAAGTCGAGTCTTTGTCAGGCTGTGTGAACACTCCAGCGTGGAAGACAAAACAAGAGACTGCTTCTTTCTTTTCTTTGTCTGATTCTATGAAGCTTAACTGTGAAAAGCCCAAAGAGACTCTCTGCAATCTCTCTTACAAAAGTGCTCTGAGCCTCAAGCTAAAACTTGCTGTACTCTCCTGAGATGCTAAAAAAAAACCCCTCTGTGATGTCTCTTCTACCTTTATGCATTTAGTAAAACTCATCTGTGTGCCATTAATTAGGATGTTAAGGCCGAAGGTGACTGCAGGCAACAGCAGCAGCAGATTATGAAGATCCATGTGAGACAACTGGAGGTGAGTGAACTCTGTGGTGTTTACAGGAGCCTCTGCTTGGCTTGTACAGCGTGTTTGAGGCGGGTGTTGAAAAATGGGCTGCAGGAAAATATTGTTTTTGCGCAGGAGCCAAGAGGGAAAGCACAAAGCAGGCAGAAGAGGAAGTGGCTTATGTATCTCCCGCTGCCACACACACACACATTCAAAGGAAGAGGCACACTGCCAGAGTCCTTATCTTTCCCTGCTCTCTACTCCGAGTTTCCCCTGATGATGGTTTGAAAATGCCACAGCTTCCCCCTGGAGAATGTGTGAGTGTGTTTTTAAGTGTTAATGAAGTGTCATAGATTATATGAATACACACACGGGTTGGACAATAGGGCTTTAGCCTCATGTAGAGGGGGATGACTGATACAGCTACTGTTACATGTGCAGTTCAACTCTGTGATTATGTAGAAAGTTCGACATTGATAACTTATGTCAGTATTTCTCTTTAAGGTTATTAAAAATTGCAGGTCAACTCTGTCTGACTAAAAAGACAGCATCAACCTTTGAGCAGTTGCCTTTTTCACTCACATTTAAATTCAGCATCAGCACCCTTCCTTGAGTGCACACATCTCTTGTGGACCTCCTTGGGTGAGCCCTTGAGACAGAGGTGTTGGATGACTGCACCAAGGCCTATTTTCAATTTTAGTGCTGTCAGTGCTTCATTGACAGTAGTGACTTTACAAAAAAAGATAAAGCTTTACAGTTATTACCTTTAGATTTTCTGCATAATCATTGAAAGAGCTGAACTGTGTTTGCATGTTAAAAAAAGCTTAATAACTTATCAATCACCCTTTATGTAACATACTTTTGAGCAGTAAACTCTTTGTATATGTAGCAAACAGATATGAATCGGGTGTCATCCCAGTGTCTGCAGTTCAATATGAGGGTCCTGTTCCTGTTCTCATTACAGCTGAGTGCTGACTCACCGTCTCTATCTAAATAACAGAGGGCTCCTTGGGGGACTTTAGGTATGTTAAGGGCAAGAGGTAACACACACACACAGACACATGCACAGATGTATCACTGTCACACAGGAGGGTTATCATCTAGCCCAATTACCTTCCTCCAATATTTCCCAGAATGCAACTCCAGCAGCGTGTAAGCTGCAGTAGCTCAGAGTAACTGGCATTGCCGTGATGTGACAGGAGGAACCTCAGAGAGAAGCAGCCTATCAGGCTCTGCTCCATGACTGCCAAAGCAAATAATGAAGTGCAGATAGTGTGTACGGCAACATGGCTGCGGAGCGGCAGGGTGAGCGTGACTGACCTTTTTTAAACAAACTCTGACACGTGCCATCGATTGGGTCAGTGAAAAAAATCAATGCTTTCAAAAACACAATAGGAAAACAAATGAAGAAAAAAAAACGTTGAGACCTTTACAAGAGCCTGAAGGGTTTGTAAATTTAAATGATCATTAAAAGTATTTCATGTAGATTATTATTGATGATTTTAAAATTTCATGGTTTGAGAGTCCTATTTCCATTCATGCCCGTTGCTGCAGTGTTTTTTTCTTGTATTTTGAACTTAAAAATATATATATTCTGTTGCATGCATCTTTTAATAACATGTTTTGCAATGAAATGGGGCAAATTTTCACACTAATGGAAGTTTTTGGGGTTTTAAGGATATACTGCAGATATACATAGACTTAAATGTGATTAGTGTTGACATGTAGTAGCAGGTTTTTACTCACAAAGCCGGCGCAGTGCTCGCAGAACGTGGGCTTGACGTAGGTGGTCTCCGTAAAAGTGTGGATGAAACCCATTTTGCAGTTAAGCAGAGAACTGGCTTTCATAAAGTAGTCTATCATCTCCTCTCTGCTAATCTTCCCGTCTCTGTCAGAGGAAGCAAAGACAGGTGAGCGCCATAACAGACAGACTGGGTCCATTTGTAAGCTGGTTCATTCTGTTCAGCGCATGTTTTTTGTCAACAGGGAATGAATCCAAAAGTGCTCACTGGTTCTTGTCCAGTTCTCCAAACTTGCTGAGGTAAGGGAAGTTGTTCCTGATTGCTTCAAATTCATCCCTGGAGATGTGGCCGTCACCGTCTGTGTCAAAGTTCTTGAAAACTGACTGTGAACATAAGAGTTGCGAAGGTTAGTGTCACTGTGTTTTCTGCTGCAGACTAGAGTGTTGACCTTTAATTTTATTTGTCTTTTGGTAATAATAAATAGAGCTAATTAGGGTTGTGGGTGAGCCCATGAGGAAATCTCTGTCCGCTTATCTGTGTCTGTCTCAAAGAGAATCTCTGCCCCCCTGAAAGTTTCTCAATTATATACAGAAATTAAAACTGAACCTTGAACCTTGAATAAATATAAATCAAAAGTAACATTTTTCATAATTAGCTTTTAATTTAGGGTCTCTGACCTGAAGTCCAATTTGAATAAGATTAAGCATGTTTTTCATCAATCCATGAGCAACCAATTAACTTCCAAAGACTCATTTGTGTTAGTTACTTAACACATATTATCATGCACATTTTAAAGTATATTTAGGTGCCCTGGCATAGCAAATGGTCAGGATCCATGTCATATGACCACAGCTTCCACAGTTCAGTTCCAGCCAGGTGCCTTTGTTGCATGCCATACCAGTCTCTCTCCGTTTGTTGTTTACTTTCTGCCTCAATACTATTAGCCCTCCATAAAAGAGCAGCAGAATAAGGTCAAAGCCAGGAATCCTGATTTTAAAAGAATTCTCAGCTGAGATGAAACTTCCAGGAGGGTAAGAACCACCTAAATGAAGCAACAAGGTTTTCGAGTGTTCTTCCCTGCCATGGTAATTACAGTGAAAGATTTCCAGCCATTTGGCCACAGGCTAAAAGCCCTCGAGTTGCAGTTTTCATGTCAAGATGTTGTTGGAGAGGGTAACAACAGATAATTCACCCTTCGCCTTCGAGTGCCGTTCATCACACCGCACAGGTTACAATTAGCACTGACAGAGGACAATATGTGGACACAGAGAAAGTTACCTCCACCATCTTCTCTATGTGCTTCTTGATGATTGTCGGGTCGGCGTTGGGCTTCACAGACACGGCCCAGTCATCAATCATGGTGGGCTTGGGGTCAGGCGCGGGGGCGGGGCTGGAGTTCTGGGACAGAAACCAAAGACTGTGAGATCGATATCAATGAGGAGAAGCATATGCTGTCATTCTACAAAGAAAAGAAAAGCCAGCTGCAGTGCAGAGCTGCATTCAATGTCACTGCAGTGGATCAAAATGTCATGAGAAAACGAAAACGAGATTTCTGATTGATGTATGACACTTTTCTGCACAGCACTAAACATAGCGCCATAAGAGAATCTTTAAAAAGTTACAGCAGATGTGAATTCTAAAAGGTTGTAATATGATATTTAAATATCTTTGAACTTCAAACAATTTAAAGGGTTTTCTTAATTTCCACAGATTTCAATTCTTTACAACTGCTACAGTGCCCGAAGCATCTTATAGATGATTGTGGGACACCAGAACTCTTTAGACATCTTATGTCTGGCAGCTTCACAAAGCTGGGTAAAAGGTGCAGTGAAAATCAGGACCATCCATCATATGAGGACAGCACTGCAGTGTGACAGTATGGGACCTAAAATGTAGACCTGAGCTGCTCACCGCTGGTTTGCGAGGCTCTCGCTGTAAGGACATCTGGTAGATCTCCTCCTCTGTGTGGTATTGGTCCAGAGACACCTGTACAGAACAAGGTTAAAGGATTTTGTCATTAAACAACCAAATCTCCTTGTTTTACATTTTTGTCAAGAGCTGAGTTTTCTGGATTTTACATCCATTACACTCCAGGATGCATGACCAGGGTTCAAAGAGTGGATTTCTAATTTTTAGTTATATATTTCTAACAAGCTATTAATTATTCCACCTATGGCTATCTGGAACAAAACACTGTAATCAACTTTGTTAATTAAAAAAAATGTTACTCACATCATCTGATATAATATTCAGAAAAGGGGCTACATTTCTTTTACTTGAACTTTCCCAATAGAAATGCACACATGCTTGGGTTAAGTTGACTTATGTACCACTTAAAAGTTGTAATAAATTCTATGTCTTGGCTGTTTTTCTTCCTTTTTTTAAACTGATTATCATTATGTGGACACAAATATTGTCATAACTTCCTGCAAACCACAGACTCACTAAAACTTTACATTTCTTCAATTTTGTGCTGTTACTAGACTGTCAAGTTCTGTGTGGGTTTAGGCACAAAATACCATTTTGTCAGAGCAAAGCAAAGATCATGTTTTAACTCAAAATACCTTATTCTGTCACCTGAATCATTGCATTAAAATGCTCTTATTAAAAATACCCTTTTCTGTCAGTTAAAGTGAAGATATTGCTGTCTCACTTCACTATCACACTACCACCACATGCAGTCATTTATGTCACTTTAATATTTATTGTGGAAATATCCATTTGATACATACAGAAAATAAGTATTCCCCATATCCATAGTCTGCAGAAACACATGGCATCAGTATTTCATTACACTCTCTGATTGAAAATGTCAAGCGTGCATCACTGCTGTGTGTGATGAGTGTGTATTAATACACCCTGAGGAACACATCCATATACAACGGTAGGAGGTGTTAAATTTCTCCTGAATCCTTAAACAGACTAAGGTTGCAGTCTTTCCTGCCTGATCACCAAGTTAGACACTTGGGTCACGGAATAATAATAAGATAGCGGTTAAAAGCTTTGAAAGCTTTCAAGTGGGTGTTTGGTCTTAGATTAATTTGCTCTGTACACTGTGTTCACACTCAAATACTTGAACAGTAGAGTTAGTTTAATTTCCATGAAGAGATCTTTTAGTCTGGAAAGTGTCAACAGGGTTTAGACATCCTCTCTAAATTCCCATCATTCATCTCCAGCACAAAATAAATACATTCCTGCACAGATTGCAGGCAAAAGCAGATATTAGAGGCATAGTCCAACTGCAAATATTAGTGAATCAGACACCATGTAACCAAACAGAGCTGTTTTGTACCTTTATTCAAACAGCTCTTTTCTCTACAGTTACTCAACACTTTGAATCAGATGTTATTTTTCAGTCTCATTTTTCTACTCTGTCATCACCACAGATCCCGTTAAATCACTTTGATCTCGACTGTATTGGAGTGGAAACAAGGCTTTCAGAGACATATATCTTTAATATGTTAGTGAGAAAATTAAATGTGAAAAGAATCTTCAAAAATTGAGCTTATTTGGGAATCTTCAGAAAAGTAAGGAAACCTACAGAAACTATACAGAAGCCTGTATTGCAGTAAAATGAGAAATATGCCTTTAAGTTGCAGTGACCATGAAAACTGTCTGCTGTGCATATTTTTATAGAAGTCAATATTGTGCAGCCCTCATATTGAAGCCTTATGGAAAACACTCCAGCGACAACACACACTGAGCATAATTTAAATCAGAATGTGCAGACACATTGAATCCAAACAGAGACAGCAGGAGGAATATCTTTTGAATCTGCAGTTACCACACCTCCAAATTTTCTTGCTACTTCACAAAAACACCATTCACACACACAGACCTGTTCATTTCAGAAACTGTTAAATAGCACCATTTTTTACATTAGCACAGCCGCCATGGCAACAGTTTGCAGCAGTTTGCAGCAAACTGCCACATGTAATCACACACTGCATCCATTGTCCGCCTCACATTATTTTATCAGAGCTTTTCTCTTTCTGTAATTGTGTTTCCTGGGTTTTATTGAGTTGAAGTGGTAGAAAGTGCAAAAGAGAAAAAAAAGGCATTTCTTCCCATTTGGCCTTTTGATTTACTCGAGCTAACAGTAATTCTGAGGAAAGGTTAACTGCAAATATTTCACAACCTTTGAGATAATGGAATCTCCTTTATTTGAAACCTGATGAATGTAACTCAATAAGAAGAAATATAGTATTATAAACTCGCGCTGTTGGCCTTTTTTAGTCGGCAGGTCCGCCCGTGTTGAGAGTTTCATTATTTTGAAGGATTTATCGACTTTCCTTCCATCTCCTCGATGTGAACCAAGCAGGTCCCAAGCTAGATCAACTGCAATGAGCATCGGCATGAGGTAATTGAGTATTGACTCTGTCCGGCAAACTTCCCCGGTGCCCCTCACCTCCGAAACTGGTCAAGTTGTTTTCTGTCATTTTCACAGAAAAAAAAAAGAAAAAGAAAAAGAGAGCCAGCTGCAATCTCCCATAAACACCTGCTGCCAGATCGAGTGATTGATCCTTCGGGATTGTTTTAATTTAGAAAAGCTTCCCTTCTCAAATGCAGGAAACTCTTATCTGCATCTGCCAAAAAATACTGACACACGTACCCAGGGGTTTCGTGTGATGTGTTTTAACAGCGCCTGAAGCATAAGCTACAAAGCTTGGATCAGTCTCACTTAGTATTTCTGCTTTAAGTGTCTCACTGGATAAAAGATTAAGAACCATTTTGTTATTCTGCCACTGAATATCCTCGTTATGAATTAATGGTGATTGGCAGGAGGGTAGCATGGGCACAGAAGGAGAGGGAGGACTGTTTTATCAGGCAAGATGTTAAAATGTTTTAGGAAGAATTTGCCAAATGACTGTATTAAAAAAGTTTACATTTTAAAATTCAATTGTTATTTTTCTGATGCCCTTTATTTTTATAGCATATTTAATCACAACCTCACAGCTAAAAGAGATTAGAAAACACAGAACCAAGCAGTATTTTTTTCCATTTCCATTTGTTTGTCCTATTGTATTTAAATATAATTATCTGTGTGGAATCAATATGTTGCATGCTTGTGGCATAAAGAACTACAGCTTTCTTTTATTGTGCAACTCTGTGTCATTTAAGGTACTCTTGATTAATCCTCTACTGACTATAAGTGTACATCAGACAATATTATATTCTTTTTCATTCTGTTAAAGTCCCATAGTAAGCTGGTAAATAATTTTTCCTATTTCAATTATATTTCCCTTGTCATTCTCAATGTAAACAATGTGTCCGCTCTCTGCATTATGTGTAGAAGACAGCTGACTGACATGAGCATGCTTGGAATGTTTTGGTTACATATAATCTCTTGTACACAGACTCTGTCCAAGCTGGCTACTGTACAGTCTGTCCAACGACGAGCCAATCAAATCGCAGCAGAACTAATTCTGTATATCTAACAGACTGCCCTTTACACTGGCTGGACACAGAGTGTTTGTCCTTCTCGAAGTTTTTTTTCCTCCTACATCCATGCTGTCTGCTTGGTTACTGGGTGCTTTTTGAATTCTCCTGCACTTTCTGATGGATACCAACTTCACGGCACCTGATTCAGGATCTGATATTACCCTTTCACAAGCTGTTCTTTGCATATGTTCTCTGATTCAGGCCAAGAACTCATGTGAGCCACTGCAAGTACATTCTGTCCACTCTTTGCACTCACCGTAAGCAGGTTGAGCAGGTCGGTATTGGCGTCGATGTTTGGCGGTGTGGTCTGAATCAGCGCCAGCTCTTGGAGGATGGCATACAGTTGCTGGGTCTTTGTCAAGTTGACGCGTGTTTTCTCTTTGTCGGCCCAGTCAGGCAGCGCCACATGCACGGCTATCAGGTCCTTGAGGTGCACGCCGAGGATGGGGAATCGAAAGCCTATGCACTCGGAGAAGCGCTTGCGGTATTGACTGTAGTTCCCACATGATGTCACCAACTCGATGAGGTTGTTAAAAATCTGCAGGTTGATTAAATGCAGGGAGACTCGATTAATTTAGGAGGAAATAGTTAATAAAATGGAGATGAGATGAGAGTGGGCAGGAAACAGAAAGTCTGTCTCAAGAGAGATTTGTTTAGAAGAGTAAAAAATATTGTGGAAAAACTTAACTCCAGATGGAATTACGTAACTGACAAGACACTGTAACTCCCCCAACTGTTGCATTCAACTTTCCACTTATATGGCTCAGATTCATAGTTCGAAAAAGCAACTGTGTAGGAGTAATGGGCAAAGATAAGAAGTCTGGCAGCTCCCACAGGGGGGAGATGTGGATTAGTGAATCAAAATTCAATATCACTTGTCAGTTAAGTGAATCGACATGCGGCGAACATTGAAATTTGGCTGCGGAGGCAGGAAATAGATCAATGATGGTTGAGAAGTTTCTTCACCTTGTTGGTCTCCGCGCTGATGTGGGTCTGCGTGTCCTTGAGACGGGAGATGGAGCTGTTGCTAAGGCCGCCCACCACCGCCATCAGCGTGTTGAAGTTCTGCAACTGCAGCAGCTTCTGTCAACGAGGAGGAGGAGAAGGAGGAAATTTAGGAGTTAGGGTGAAAGAGTAAACAGTGAAAGGAATGTGTAAGCCACTGCCAAAAAGAGATTTGAAGGGAGAGCGGAGAAAAGAAGGTAGAATAGGTTCAAAAAAAAATTACAGCACAAGTCAGAAAGATGCAGGAAATAAAAACTGAGAGACTTTTAGAGTAAATGCTCAACAGCCCACATTTACACATTTACACATGAACCTTATCTGCATATACCAAGACAGCACTGACTGTTCTAACCTGTCGATTTCAAACTTAGGCTAACACTTTGTGAATGGCACACAGCAGGGCTTCAAGCTGCCCTTCAGCCTGTATGGCATCTCACTGAAAATCAATGGGGTTGCAGCTGTGGGAGGGCTGCCAGAGGGGATCATTTGATTCAGCTGAAACACCCTTTGGAATCAATTGGCAGAGCATTGCGGAGGACAGACCAGCATTTGAGGAGTGTGTTTGGGCTAAACTGCACGTGCATGTGGCCGTCAGCGAGGCCTGGGAAAGGCTGTGTTGTCAGAATGCCAGGGCTTTCCACTGGGGGTAGATGGAATAAATGCCCTGTGCATGATAGGGTTGGGAGATGGAGTTCATCCCCTTTGCAACCAATTGTTATCACGCAGCCGTTTGGTGAGGTGGTGTGTTTATCATAGCCAGCAGGCACAGACACATGCACACAGAGCATATTGTGAAGTAAATTGGAACAGAGCTCGTCATTAAGCCTGAAAGGAGCTTTTTGCATTTTAATTTTAACACAAGCGGGTGAAAAAGGAAAAGACTAACAAACATGTGTCATTTGTAAAACTCCTCCAAAGGAAAGCTGAAATGAGACTAAGCTCGCGCACCCTGAAGGAAGCTTTGGGGAAATGTCAAATTAATCGAGGCTACCTTCTGTGCTTGCTTCTGAATACATTTGGAAAAAAAAATGATTAAGAATTTACAATGGGATTTCCAGAAGGAAAGGTCTCTCTGATGTAACTGCACAAATGTTCACCCAGACTGGATGAAAGGCATGAGCCAAAATGCTTCTCTGACACTCCATTTAAAGTGGGAAACACTGATTATCATTATGTGAACACAATTATATTTTGGTCAAGTGCAACTGATCCATAAATAAACTGAAGGTAGTTGAGACAATGCTCTCTTAAACAAAGCTTTAGAGTGTACAGATGCTGTGGTGGCTCTGTGTAGCTGTTCCAGGAACAGAAGTGCTTTAAGCTAAACACTTAACTTGAAAGCTTACATGCTCACAATGACAATGCAAATATGCTAATATTTAGCAGCACCAATATCAAACACGCTCACCATCTTAATCTGGCATGATAGCATGCTATTAGCATTAAACATTATGTGCAGTAATGAGAATGCTAATAGTTTTTCAAATATCTTGTCATTAGCTTAACTGCGACTGAAATGATGATGATGGTGCTGGATGAAAAGTCAGGGGGAAATAATCCAGATCCAACAACAAAACATACACAGAAAACTAAAACTATTACTTCTCTGATAGGCTAACAGTGTAATAAATCTTTAAACTCCTCATGTCAGGTTTCTTTGCAATAGTCTGATGATTACAAATGAGCTAAATGTCATCATTAATGTCATTCAGAAGGTTATGTTTTAGTATGTAGCTCTCACACTTTTTCATATCAAAGATCCCTAAAATAACACAAAGAAAGCATGGACCCCCATGGATTCTGGAGAGATTTTTTTTCCTTTAGGTGTTTAATTACAAAAAGTTAATTAAATCCCATAATCAAAAAGTCATGCAACCCATTTTACGTATGGATGGCATTAGAGCGAAAAAAGCACATTCCCCTGTTTTCTGGGGAATTTTTTTCAAATCTTTGCTTTAGGAGGCTGGCAGCTCATGACTTATACGCTGATATATGTGTGTATGTTATTTATATCAGCTCCTTTGCACTCACTCCTCTTGTGCTTTCTAAAATTCAAGAGTAAGAACCACAGTTGTACTGTGCTTGCACTTTTTGTCTTTAACATTTGCTCTGTAGCTCTGTATCTACAATATCTATAAAAATCATCTGAAAGCTGAACAAAAGACACAGAGAGGCTTCTGGGCACCTGCAGTGGTGATATTTACAAAGGAGAATAAGGAAGGCGATCAGGAGAGAAGGAGACCAGGAGGAGGTCATTTTTTTTAGACCTTCTGCAGAATATCTGTCATAGTTATTTATTTCAAACATTGAAGCTGTTCACAGTCTGCATCTGTGTTTACCTCGGCATTGTTAAAGCTTCCCAAAAAAGTCTAAGTGATCAATATCAAGGAAGGTGAAACACTTTACAGAACTGCTGCTGTGCCCCCTTGACAAGATCCCTGCTGAGGTGTTGGAGCACCAGTGTATCAAGACAGGGAGAGGTGGTGAAACCTGCTGAGACCCTGTTAAATAAATGATGAGTGACAGAAGCTTCTTCTGCAAATGAAGAGATGGATAGATGGAAAGTGGACTGAAAACACTCCAGCAGTCTTGCAGTGGGTAATGAGGATGCATTCGCACGGCGCCGCGGGCAGTCAAGATGGAAATGATTCTTCTGAGCTTTCTATGGTCGACTGAAGCTCCCTCACACAGAGAGAATGGGAGAATTGTCACAAAGAGGGAGAAACCAGCCCATCTGTCAGACCAAAGCAAAATGATAACATCAAACTGAAATTACATCAATTACAGCCAAGCCCAGGATGACATTCAAAGGGATGTTTCTGTTGTGAAATGATGAAAATCTCCAGACGTATGGGCAGAGAACCATATAAGGTGGTGAGCTGGCAGCCTTGTTTGGGAATTTGTGGAGGGAAAAACTTGGCTTAAGATTAGTTCCACCTTGACCTGAAGATGTCTGTGGATGATCTTAGAGGATGAGCCTAGAATTTAAGAAATACACTGAGAGAAAAAGGACAGCCTAACTTTCTTTTGGCTTCACTTTGAGCTGTATTTGCCAAGGTTTTTTGTTTAAAAACACAGGATTTACATTCCTTCTCCTCTTTCATTCCTTTCTGTACTTGATGTTTTATATGCAGCAGTGAATCATGCCACCTGCAGTAACTCCCCACTATTTACTAATGGATTGAAAACAGGCAACATCTTAATGCTATCTTTTATTCCTCAAGGCAAAAAGCTTTTTCTTTTTAGGAAGTTATTTAATGTTATGTTTTTGGAAATCTTAGTAATATCTCAAATTTTAGTGAATGCGTCTCCTTCAAATTAAATCAAAGTTTATACTCCATTCAGGGCACATAATGTCTAAGTTTTACATGTTTTCGTTATTTGAGACAACTTTACAGCCCCTTAGGCCCATAAAAGCCTTTGGATGATGCCAAAAATGCATCATCACTCAGCTAAAACAAGACTTTCTCACTTCCTGTACATGCAGGTTTGTCCCCTGACAGCAGTATAATCTTAAAGAGCTGTCAGAGGGCATCTCAATATGCTAATACCTCCAAAGCCTTTTTTAATTAAATTCCCCTTTTCTCACAATTTCTGCCACCTTGTGTGTCTCTATGTGCGTGTGCACAAGTCATCAAAGCACCACTTTTCCCTCTCTCTCTGCATCTCTTCATTTAATCTCTTATTTGCCTTTCTATAACTTTCTCTCCTCCAATCTTTGTGGCTCCAGGCAATCATCTCCCGTCAGTCTGCCTCTACACACACCCCGAAAAAACAACAACTCCTACCAACACCGACACAGCACTGTTTTAAAACCTTTGCAGAACACAAGTTTAATTAAGGTGCCCAGCAGACAGACCTGTGCCACTCTGATGAAGTGGGAGATGACAGCGGCTCTCTGTGGGGCGGTGGGCTTGCTGAGTACCATGAGCTGGATCCACTGGGAGACGCTGTTGAAGAGGGTGATGAAACGCTCCAGGATGGGGTTATCCACCGTGCAGCCATGCATTACAAAGCTGTGGTAGTCCTGAAACTAAAAGGAGAAACAAGTGTTGGCATTCACTTGTTTATATTAAATTTCTCCTCATAATTACCTTCTAACATTTTTATGAATACAAGTCAATTAGATCCTAAGAATTATGGCTTTTTACTCTCACCATGAGAGCTTTTTCATTAGCATAGGTCATAAATTTGACTCATCTTGAATACAAAGGACAACAAAATTCTAAATCCAGCCTGTAGACGAGCACAGTTAGACAAGCACTTATATCAATCCTACAGCTTCTCGTAAAAGCAGCTTCAAACATCATGTTTATTTTCGTCCCCACAAGGGACACCATGCAGCTGCACAAGGCCTTTGGTTGGCTCAGTTACAAAATCAAGGTGTAGAGTATAAAAAACATGGGGATTTACTGAGCAGTACCACCAGGTGTAACAAAAGACACTGGAAAGTTGCATTTTTGGAAACTTTATGATCTTGTATTTTGGGGCTTAACCTTTACAAGAGAAAAAAAATGTCAGAATTTCTTAGGCTCTGCTGAGATTTCCTTTTTTTAAATTCACTGGAGCGGCTCTTTAAAGGCATATGCTTATTTGCTTTCTTGCTGAAGCGTGTCTGAGAAGACCGACAACACTCTCATGTCTGTCAGATAAATGTATATACATTTAAAGCCAGCAGCTAGTTAGCTCAACTTAGGATATTATTCCTTATTCCATAAGGACTGGAAACAGGGGTAAGCGGCTAGCTTGGTTCTGTTTAAAGCTAAAAAATTCCTCCAGCAGCTCACAAACAAAATATGTAGTATTTTATTTTGTTCATTTGATTAACTGACTGATTGAGCTAATCTTTAATTGGTGGGAAATACAATGCTGTCTTTCTTTTCACCTTGCTTGAATTGAGAGAGGTGTCATTACTGCATTTGACTTTGTAGTCTGGATGCTCTACCTGACTTTTTTATTTACTGTGGCTTCCATTCTGGCTGTGGCTACTTCTTTTTGTTTTATACTGAGCCAAAATCTCTTTCAAAGAAGAAACAAAGACAAAGCCAAGACAAATCACTACCACTGCCCCCATATTGCCACCAACACAGTCCCACTTGAATAAATTATCTAAAATCTACCATTAAATCAGCACAAACCCAGTCATTGTCTTCGCTTCCCAAAATAACACCCAAAGAGCAAAATGTTTCCAGACAACAAATACAATTACTGTCGGTTCAAGTCAATATTAAACAGCGATTGCTTAGCAACTACAATGAGGCTGCAGCATGCAAAATTAAATTCAAAGAATTCAGGAGTCAGAAAAGCAAACCGGCTTTGACGGCTTAAAAAGAGTCAAACTGACCAGGATCTTGCAAAAGGATTTGTACTCCAGGTAGGTCAGGTGTTCAGCCAGTTCGCAGGAATCGAGGTGGTCAAACAACAGGGACATTTTCCTCTTTTTGGACACTGATGGGACACGCTGAGTCACCTGCCGTTTCCATTTATATGACGGCCTGAGAAGGGCAATAAAGCACATTAAAACCGGTGAATCTTTTTCTCTAGGTGTTCTTGCAAAATAGAATTACACAGCATGAGGATCAGCTTTTTAGCCACTGCTAAGGATGTAATTTTACTTCTTAGAGGACATTCCCCTCATTTGCAAACCAGCTGCAGAAATTCACATATCTGCCCCACAAAGCGCTCCTCTTATGAAGCTCCGCAGGGGGAGTTGAGGTCACACAGAAATAGCTTTTATGGTAAAAAGGAGAAGTCACTGACCCTGCAGACCACGACTGAACAATGTCTAAAGACTGGCAATAAAAGAGCACGCTGACATAAAAACCCACAGACAGAGACATTCATTCACGTTGTAAACAACAAACAAGGCTTTCAGCAGCCAATTCACTCACACACTGTCGAGGTCAATGAGCTGACTCTGTCGCTCGTTGCCCTCGGTGGTCAAGAGGTCTTTAAAGTCTTTGATCTGGTCGGCCAGCTCCGGGTTCAGATTGAACTCTGCTGGAAACTCGGTGATCCAGTACCTGGAGGGCAGAACAAAGGGATGAAAAGAGAGAGAGAGAGATGATGGAAAATACTGGAGGAAGGTAGACTTGTTTACATCTGCACAGTATGTGACTGTTGCCAACACTAAGTTTAAGGCCCATCCTCAAATTTTGTTGGTTTACATGATAGATACTTGTCACCAAGTATCGCAATTTCTGTACAATGTGTCAATATTTACCAGGAAAACTCATAAATCATGTAAATCAGCTTAAAATTCAGAATGAATGACAGTTTCTTACTTGACAAGGTGACATATTTTTGTTCTGCGCTCAGCGGTGCAGCTCTCCTCTTGAGATCTGATCCAAAAGTCAAGGACTAATTATTCTGAAAGTTTTTGCATAACCTTTTCAAACTTTCACAATTATACATATACAATTATAATAGATATGAGAGAACAAAGAAAGAGGCGATCTAGCTCTGAGTCCTTTTCTCTGTCTGCAGCTTGTAAGGAGATGTTGGTAGATGAACACAAAAGAACACACGGCACGGCTCTGAGGTTGAAGAACATAAAGGTGAAGGATACTTCAGCACTAGATTCTTAGCCATGTCGGTTGATGGGATGTACCAAGGTTGCATCATAAGAAACATGCGGACCAAGGAAGTGTCCTTTAAAGCGCCCTTCTCATCTATAAGGAGCAAAGAGAAGGTCACAGCATGAGGATGTCACAGCACAAGCATCAACTGTTATCAGTGTGTATGTGCCTGATCAACAATATACACAAACTATGAACTTAAACGGAGTAAAAATCAATAAATGTATATACATTTAAATGTAATAAAAATTGTTTTTGAATAAATTTTAAATTACTATGTGATTATCAATAATCAATAACATTAAAAAGTGCTGAAATAACCAACCGAATGCTTGGATGCACGCCTCCACCAGCTCGTCCACTGTGGCCGACTGCTCCAATAATATGGACTCCATTGTTTAGTTCCTCCGTTTTTTTCCTCGTTTCTGCCTCTCTGCTGTGACTCTTCTGCCTCCGACTGAAGACAAAAGAGGATGAAAAAGAAAGCATCAGAGGCGAGCTTTCTTAATTACGAGAATAATTATGAAGCAAAAAGAGAAAAATCCAAATTTGCAGTGGCTGTTTGCTGCATGTTTGGAATAGTTGTGTGGTCAGGTGTCTTGCATCCTGCTTCACACTGCACCGAGATCATCGCTGTTTGCACTACGTTTTAGGTTGAAACAAACTAATTGCAATATCTGCCTGTCTGCATTTGAATTGAACCAACAAACCCAAGGTGTCCATCTACAAACCTGAGTGAGCAACTCATTCTACTTGATTAAGCAAAATTCAATTTAATGAGTCCCTCTTTCAGTGGGGGGTATATGTGTGTTTTTAATGGTGCTGACAGGCTTTGCATTTCTATTACTCTTGAAATTTTTAGTCACAAGGTGTCTGACTGAACAGGGATAACAAAAGCAAACCCTTTTGTTCCCTGACGTTGAAACAGCCACACAGAATAAAATCAAGTTATGATGGAAAGGAAGAGTGTTTCTGAGGGAAACACTGCTGGTATTTTTAAACTCTTTTATAACCATTTCTCAAGAGAAAGATTTAATGACTTCTTTAACCACAAGTGAGCAGAGTCAAATGTTTAAAATACTTTCTAAAATTACTGGCAATTTCAGCTAAAATGATACTGTTGTTCTGCATTTGTTCTCAAACTTAAAAATGCCTTAAATCTAATTTAGATTCATCCCCCCCTGCCTGCTCTTTGACCAATGAGATCGACTTAGTAAACATGTATGGTTAATACACAAAAAATGTCATTTCGATGGCAAATTTTCAACTTTATACAGACAGTTCTGCTCATTCTCGACCTCAATGTGGCTTGGTAGACAAACTGATAGCGAGCCACAGGCACAATCAACAGGAAACCACAATGTATTATCTGTGCTTAACAGGACCCAATGCAGTCTGTGGTTTACACAACACAATGCAAGTATTACAGGCATGTCAGCAATTGTGTGGACTTGCATGATGACTTTCATTCTATCACGCAAATTAGTGACTGAAGAAATATATATACAGAGAAAGAAATATATATATACATTTATGTATATATAAATTAATGATATTTATGTCGGTGGTTAGGTAGGACCTTATAGCAGGGAACTATGGTAACCACAGCTTTCTGTCCAGTCACACTTTCACGACATACATACACACCTCTGCAAACAGCACACGTGCATAGATGATGGTTTTACCTCAAGAGGTGTAATCTAAAAGTAAGAGCATGCCTGTTGTTGTTTTTTTTATCATAATCCCAAATGCATTTATTGCACCTGAAGAGGCAAAACATACTAATCCCATCTGCTATATAGGTTACAGCTCGATCAGGTGGTAAAGTAGGAGATAAAAGCAGACGCTGGATATTTTTGGTTCATCACTGAGAAGCGTGAGAGTAATGTTGAGGTTATTCTCAACTGAAACAGTTAGTTCACGAAATCCAAAAACAAACACACCCCACTGCATCTACTAATGACTCCTCAGTGTAGTGCCTCTATAGCAGAGTGTGAGTATTGTGTGATGAGTATGTGTTTGTATCTATTGTGCCTGACACAATGGAGCCTTCCTCTGCGCTGTCTCTGCTGCAACACGGTGGGCGGACACACTCAATTACAGGCTTCACAAGCTGTCGCAGCCGCACACACACACACACTCACGCACACTCACATGTTTCTGCAGGGATGGAGGGAAAAGAAAAGACAGGATAGAAAGTGGAAGTACAACCCAAAAGCTTCAATCATCGGTTTTACAATTAGAGTGAGTGAAAGCTACTATGATGATGAGCAGAAAACACCGATGAGCTACAATTCTGTGCCTTTCTGAAGGATGTGGCTAGATCACAGAGATCAAAAGTAAAAGAGTGAAAGATCCTAATCAAAATGTTTTTTTTTCCTTCAGATAGACAGGAAAAAAACTGGGAGTGATGCCAAGGTCACTAGAGGAAACAAGAGCTACAGAGCTGTGCTGTGACACTGAAACCTCAAAGAAAACACAAATCAACACCTGGATGTCAGAGCAGCAACATTTCTAATTCCACTTCTTGGTCTCGATTCTCCCACAACAGAAACCACCGCTCACATCTCATTAATATAAGCGAAAGGAAAAGTGGCCTTGGAGTCTATTATCAGCACACAACAAGGGTCCTTATTAATCATGAGAGTCATCCAGATCTGAGCTGAAATGAATTTCTCTGCAACAAAATGGGCATCTGTTCCACTTTCACCTTCAGATCAGAACAGTCTGTCCTCAAAAGCGGAATGAGGATAGAAAAACTATTTTCTCTGCAGATTTAAACACCTACTGTATCTCAACACTAAACAGAAAAAGAAAGCTGAGGGGGGAGGGGGGAGGCACCTATGCAAAAGGTTAAGTCTGCTTTTAGCAGAGTCTAGCCTGGCACTGCGGCACAGGTTGCGCCCGCACTGGTGATGATGATGATGATACCATCTTGGCATCTAGTCGAATACGCCATTCATCATCCCGCTGACAGACAGGCGCTCTTTGTCGCGACCCGCAGAACAATTCTCCCTGCGCCTCCGTGAGACTTCTGAATCTGATTTATCCTTAACAAGCTCCCTTTCCTGTCTTTCTTTCAATTCTTTAAGTATTTTCCCCACAGTGAGATTTCTAATACTCTTTCATAAAGCTGTGAAGCAGCAGATTGACTGTTAGATAGCACACGCTGCGAGAGCTTTGGTGTTATCCCTGGTTGCCTGGTGACGACCATCCAGGGCCATCGATCAGACAGATTAGGGGTGGGTTGGGGCGCAGCGGGGATAAAGGGGAGCTGACGGGTGCCTGGTCAATCCTGGTCGTGCAGAATCTGCAGTGTGGTGCTGTTGGTGCAGTGGGCACTGAAAATGTCACATCCTCTGGCTGGACACAGACAGACAGACAGACACCCACTCATTGCAACCCCTCTCATTTTTACTATTATTGACACTCAACAACATTCACCATTTTGCAGTACCTATAAGAGTCAGCTTCAGTTTACTGAAAGCAGAACCTTATTCACTGCACAAACATGCACACTCACTGCCCATGCTGTATATAACCACAGCTTGTCTGCATTGAACAGTGAAATGCGGGGCTGTAATTAAAAATAACTACCATATTAATTGATCTGTTGACTAGTTTTAAAATGAATCACTGCGGGGCTGCAGCTAATGATTATTTTCGTTTTCAATTTATTTGCTGTGTCGCCTCTTAGAGCCTCAAAAGCATCTTCAAAATCATTGTTAATGCCTTCAAAAACAGACCACACAACAGAGACACCTCATTTCCAATCACATGTGACAAAGAGAAGCAGCTATTTTTATATTCGATGAGCTAAAACTGGGGACTAAAAAATTAAACAGTTTAACAGTAATATAAATGCTGGATAATTAAAGTGTTGTCAGTCAGTTTTGTTTTAGCAAATGAAAGATGTTAATTTGCTGCTGCTTGGTTAGTGGTCTAACAATGGCTGAGTAATTCTGCTCTCTCAGATCTGAGCGTACTCAAAAAAAGGAAGCAAGCATATTTAACACATTTACTAGCCTTGACGAGCATAAAACAACACGTCTAAATAAAGCGCTTGTTCAAAGTGGGTATATATTTTCTATTCAATGTACATAGGGCTTAGCTACATGCCTTAGTCCTGTCTAAGGACCATCAGATCTAAGTACACTTGGTCTGTTCAGAGCTTTTCTACAAAGCCCACACATCAGAAAGAAACTGGCTTTATAAAGCTTCAGTGCCTCTTCTGGCCTTAAAACTGACACTGGAACTGATTGATGATAAGACACTGACAAACAGACAGATAATGATATCCATCCTGCCATTGATATTCCCATAATGGGTTCATTTCCATGCTAGTTAATACCTTGAGCTAATGCGCAGACACCAAGCAGACATTGATTTAACTTCAGTCTCTCCCCGCTGGTGAAAAACAAGTTTGATTAATGTTTTCAGATTTGGACGCATATATTCACACTGATTAGCTGTTAAGCAGCTATTGAAAAACACAAAAAGAGTCTGGTAATTCTTCCTCACACCAACATGTTAAAAGGTTCAATCTCCAGCATTTTTAGTCACACTGCAGTGCTCGATGGATAGCAATGTGACTCACTTTGGTCATTTGGATACATTGAGTGATTACAGCTGGATGCCCTCGAGGAAAAGTCAAAGGATTGTTGTGATCAATATAAAATATCCTAACAGAAAAGTGCAGCAACCATCAGGTCGAAACAGTTTGTCCAATACATCGATTTATGACCAAAAACGTAAACAGTGCACACTGAATTGAGGTGGTAAATACGGTAAAAACATTACATGCTAAATGTCAATGTGTTAGCTTAGTCACTGTGGGTATGAAATTAAATTAATTATTAAAATATCAATCAAGCGTGTACTTTTTGAATGATTAAATGTATAAAATAAAATAATTAAAAAATAGTTACTGATAATTTGCTCATGTACTAATTAAAAGATAGAAGTAAAACAGCCTTTGTGTATAACATCAATTTATTAATATTACATTGGCTCTTGCATACTGTATATTTGGCATGTAAAGATATATAAATATCTTAAAACACACCTAAAGAATGCGATATTGATGTGGTTAGTGGCCTTTTTGTTACAGCAGGGGTATTGCTGGTGCTTGTGCTTCTAAAAACAGAGATGATACTTCCTATAAACCTCATTGCTTCTTACTAAAAGAAGTTCTTTTTAATCTGCTTCTTCTCTTATTCGGTTTTCTTTTTTGTCGCTAAATTACAACCACTTCACTGAGTAGTGTATAGAGTATATATGTACCAACAGCAAATTCAATATGGTGGCACACAGCGTGTAATGTAGTTAATGTGTCTTAAACTGATATGGTCACTTATGGGCTTTAACTTTGACTCTGGGTTTCAAAGTAAGTAATCTGCACTCTTAAGCTCTTCTTTCAGTCCATGGGAGTGTGTGTGGATAGAATTACAAGACTGCAAAAACACATAAAAACTCCACCTCTTCATATTAAACACACACCACCCTTATCTTCTGCCCAACACCCCCCAGTCTGTCACAGGAAGTTGTAGCGGTGGTGTCGCATGATGGGACAGATATAGTTCTCCAGAGGGGCCTACCGAGCCGCTGGTGGCAGGCTCTATTTACAGACTGCAGGGTACTGAGAGCAGGAAGGGAAACATTTCCCTTTCCCTGGACACGCAGAATGCCACATCGGTGGGGGGGCACCGGCTGCAAACTGAGATTAGCAGCTACAGGCGCTCCTTAGGGAGGGTGAGGAGGAGGCGAGGGGAGGAGAGGGGGAATAGGAGAATGGGCGATAAAGAAGGCGACTGAGAGGCAGGAAGAGAGCAAACAATATCAACGCAGTCGAACATGGAAAGAAGGAAAACGATCAAACAGGGTGGGATGGTGAGGATGGAAAACAAAGGAAGAAGAAAAAACAACTTGATTTTGTCTCAAAAGCAAATAGAAGCAGTCCTTTTAATACTTTATATGCTGAAGAAGAAGAAAAGAAAAAAGTCTGGGAGAAAAATATGTAGACTTCACAATGTCTCACTAGCACACAGCAGCTGGAAGAGAATAATGTTTTATGATGTTCTCTGAAGTGAAAAAGTCACGTATCCTGTTGCACATCTGGCACGCTCTCAGGGCTCACATCTCAACTTTCTGACTTCAAATGAAAAATGTGATTCGTGAGACAGAACTGCTGCATTTCCAATGAACTGTTGTTATATCTGTCCCTAAACACAACATTGTATCATTGTGTTAGGCTGCTGTTGCTGCTTTGTTTTGAGGCTTCCTGCTCAAACTGTCCTTTTTACCAGATGTGAAAGTTTGCTTCATAACAAATACCGGAAGGGTGTGTTGGTAAGGGTGTGTGAAATGTTGCAAGTGTTATGTGGATGCCCAAAGTATTTTTATCCTCCTCACAAACAAGGATAACGGTTTTTTGAGTGTAATGATTACTCATTACTCTAAGATAAACTTTTTTTTTCTCACATTTTCTCGCTCTCGTTTTTTCCTCCCTGTCAGTTATCTCACTTAAACACACACACACACACACACACACACACAACTTCCTTTTCAAACTCTCGCTGTGTGATGAGTGAAAGATGAGAACACATGGTGTACTGTGTAGTAGAGCGAATGTGACAAATGCTCTTTTGCAACAAAGTGTTCAAGCTTGTTTCTTGCAGTTAACACCCGGGCGACTCCTGCTAACTACCTATTAATTTCAGAGAAAAGCCACCATCAGGATTCTTTTTTTCTGCCTTTAATGCTGAAGTCAGGAGTCTCATTTCCTGTTGTTAGAGAGTGTTTCATCTCTGGGTTAACAAATTCTATGTCATGACATTTCAGTAACTTAAAAAAAAAACTGCCTTTACGAGAAGATTCATTTAGCAGAAAGCAGGGTTATGGGAAAAAAATCCTGATTTAAGGGAAACTGATGAATAACAGGAAAATGTCCTTTTCCACAAATTAAAGCAATGTATTCTTGTCAGCAGTGAGAGGATTGATACCACTGTCAAATCTGTTCATTAAAAATGTAGTCAGAGCCTGCAGCAGGTTAGCTTAGCTTAGCATAAAGACTTGAAATGGGTAAACAAAAGGAAGTCAAACTGCCTACAGCAACTCTAAAGCTCGCCAGTCAACATGTTATACTGTTGCCTGTTCAATCGCTAAAAAAAGGCTTGTGTTAAAAATAACTCTCAGCTCGGACCACTAACTTCCTGAAGGCTCTGCTACCTGTTTTCAGTCTTATGCAAGGTTAAGCTGACTGGCTACGGCCTCATGCGAGAATGGCATTAATCTCCTGCTTTTACTTTCTGCAATGTAAATAGGCATAGGCTATCTCCAAAAACACTCAACTATTCCTTTAAAATTAGTTCATTTTGTGCTTGTAGAATGTGATTACAATGCAATTTAATTCAATTTAAAAACAGTTAGTATCCAAATTTTTCAGTTTTTCATCGAGAAGTTTTAGCTTGCAATTCTCAGTGCAGCTGTAAACCAATGCAATTGTGCAGATAAATCAAAAGACCAACCTCCATGCAAAAACATGAGGTAAAGCTGTGCAGGAAAACATTCATGCAAAAATCACTGCTAAAGTCTAGACACCAAATTCTGCTGAATTCTCTAATTTTCACAAATACAGATTTTCTAAGAAATGTTTGTGGTTTGTATCACATAGCAACAACTGTACATCTGGAATGTAATCTGTTCATCTGCTTCATTTCCTCCTGCATGTCAGAGCTGCACTCGCTGAGCTGTTTGATGGTTTAATACAACAGTGATTCCGAAGTAGTTTCGTCGTTATGTGTGAACGCTTGGAGCTTCACATTCACTCAGCCAGTCCCTTCATTATCCCTGCATGCTTTCTCAACAGTGCAGTGTTGGCCTGGGCCAGTTCCTGTTTATGTATTCCTCCCTAAAACGGCTTGCATCCCTGAGCAGACCACAAACCCCACAATTTCCTGCAGTCATAATACACCATTCATTTTCACAGATTCGAGAAAATGTCGAGAGTACGAGAAAAGGTAGAGAGATGAATGCACTTTTTTTGTTTGCAGGTGCACAATACCACAGGCGTTGCACTCAGTGACTTTTCAATTCCCCATCTGAAAGCAAGGCACGCCCAACATCTGCACCACAGAAGGATGCCAGTTGCCCGAAACCTTAATTAATCACACCCATGCAATCACAATCATTGCTAATTCACTGCCTCTAGTAATCATTACACTTGCAGAAATACAGCAGCCAGTAAGTTTCAACTGATTTAATTCCAGCCACAGCTTGATTTATAGCTCTTCAGGTCCAACACTGTCCCTCGCCAGCTACCTTTCCCTCATATGTCTCCTGCTCCTCTGCAGCTGCCTCTCTCTCCTTATGTTCCAGCCATGCCTTTTGAGGTGAGGAGAGCAGAGTGCGCAGACATAATGAGAACTTACATGGTCTGCGCCCTTTCATGGGAAGTGAAGATGTGACAGAGGAACGGAAAGAGCACGGGAGGGACAGAGAAAGTGCAGAGATGACACCAAGTTTACTTTCTGCAGATTTGAAGTTAGTTTGCAAAGGTTTGTGCACAATCACACATAACCCTGTTCCCATTAAAAGAACTCTTCCTAGAATTAGTTCAGAAGACAACTTGCAAAATTTAGGTGCCTAAGGTGCAGATGCAGTTATTTGAACACCCTGGTTATGGACGCTCCAATTTTAATGAATGGCTCCAAACACGCTCCATGTGAATGCAACTGTGCAGATAAAGTGAGAACGTTGACACAGGTAATTAGGAGTGTATTACAGGGACTGTGCATGAAAGAATAGATGAGATTAACTAATGAAAAGTGAGATAGTGAAATCAATGGGCAGAAGCAGAGAGTTCACTGGACCGTACGTCCCGGTGATGGCAAACATCCAGCACTCGTGTGGCTGAGCTGCTGCTTTTGTCTGCTCCCTGTAATTATTGACTTTTGTGTCCCTCTTCCTCACTGAGCCCCTCTGTTTTTTTACTCCTTCCTCTTCACCAACTCCCCTTCCTCCTCCTCCTCATCCTCATCCTCCTCCAAGATTTGTTGCTGCTGGTCCTTCAGCATTAAGCATCAGCCCTGCACAATAGATCCAATTATTGCTGGTTTTTCTGATAAGTGCGATGCTGCTGCTGCTGCTGCTGCAGGTTGAGATGGAGGAGGTGGCTGGAAGTGATGCTAAATATCAAGGGTGGCTGCTCCAGAGGCCTGAAGTAATTGCACTGCGGCAGTGAAGGAGAGAAAGGCAAAATAGAGATGCACAGGCTTTTTCTGACTCTTCTATTCTAGATTTTTACCACTACAGTGGAGACACTTTGAATCCTCAAAATCCTTTCATTCTACAGCACAATATTTTTCAGTCAAGCACCACTTCACTTGTTGGGTACATTAGCTCACAGAGGCCACGGGTCTTAAGGTAATTGATGATCAAATAGGAGATGTTGATTAAAATATCCTTACTGTTGTTTTGATTTGCGCTTTGTTGATTTTTTTCTGTGTGGGCACTTCACTTATGATGTCTGATGCTGGTGGCTGCCTCATTTGCATTCTCTGAAGCAGATGCTGATATGAACAAGCGCACACAAAGGAAGCTTGTCCACTATTCAAAACAGCGACAGCTGGTCAGCAACATGCAGCTTGCAGCCACATTGAAAACCACCGAAGTGACTTTTCTGCCTACTGCAAGCATGTAATGGGGCACAAAACTAGAGCTGCCAAGACTTTCAAATGTCTAGAGATGCAGCCAGTCACAGCTTACAAGTCAAATCCTACTGCGCTGACACCAAAAACATGGATGGATAAAGGCAGGGGTGAAGCCGGTGAAGACGCAGCAGAGCAAGTAATCAGCAGCTCTGACACTCAAAGATGCCTCCTAATCCCCCCTGCTGCTCAGAGGGCAGTGGAGGAAAAATCACCTTGAATCACCACAGTCAGACTGCAGCAGCCTGTCCAACAGAACAGGTAATGAGAGGACCGCCTGAACGAAAAATAAAGCGGGCAAGGTAGGTCAGCTCTCTCAGAGAGAAATTCAGCGGCTGAGGCTGACTAACAATGAGCTGAGATGTGGCCTCCATCTCTGACTGTTGTTCTCCAGCCATAAAGAATTCTAATTAACACTTATATGTTTGCTAGTTACTAGCAGAGCTTAAGGGCCTTGAAAGTCAGTGTCAGTGATAGATACCAAAGGCATTACAAAGGGTTGAAGAAACAGCTTTATCATCTTTCCTCCTACCCGAATGAGTACAATCATAACTTTGCATGTCAACCCACTTTTGTTTACCATCATTCTCACACCAGCCAAAGAGGGATTGAAACCCTGCCACTCCCTCAGTCTAATTTAAGGAACAGGCGTTCCTCCATCCTCCTCTTCTCTGCTCAGTGATGCTTATCATCTTGGAAATAACTGTTTACAGGCCTGCTCATTTCATTAACTCAACTAGCAAATATCTGACATCTGTAGGATGCAACAAATGGCTTCAACCGGCCTGAGCACAACAGCTGCTCTACTTTTTTTTCCTACACAAAGTACAAAGCGCATTCATGACACCCGAATGAGTCAACCTGAAATTCACATAGCTGTGGCTGATGTTGCAAGAAGGCAAGTCCACGCGTGATCTTATCTACTGTTTCAAAACAGTTACAAACGTTTACACTGAATCATGCCAAGTGATCAAAGAGGGATCTGAACAACATAAGACAGACAAATATCTTTACACATCCCAGAGGTCTTTTATCTATACACTTAATGACCAGAAGAGAAAAGAAGGCATCTGAAACCCCGGCGTGCGTAAAATTACCATTATGGGCTAAAGTAGCCTCAGTTTTGTACCAATGTGCAAGTTAAGACATATTTCTTACCTTTAGAGTTTGAAGAGTCCCATTCTCTGAGAGAAAAAGCAGTGAACAACACTTGTGGAGTGAGCACTGAGATGAGGAACGTTACATCACCAGCGCCACCGAACTCAAAACGCTTGTTTTGGCTTCGTCTTGGGAACAACAGGTCATGCGGAGACAAGCGCCAATGATCGAGAGCCAGAGGAACTCATCAGAAGAGATCAACTCGGATCCGTGTTCGGAGTTGATGCTGACGGTCCTCTGAATGAGCTATGCGGCTGTTTTTTACGGCACATTAACCCTACAGTAAATGCGCACAAGTCCTCCTCCGGCGCGCTCGGAAGCAAGTTATGGATGTGATGTGAATTGGTGTAGCAGAGGCAGCTGAGCTCAGTCATCTGGCCGCAGCTGGACCTCGTGCTAGCCTCCTGCTCATGTTCCAGCTGTGCAGCTCCCAATCAAACTGCAGAGCCACAGTCCCGCCTATTGGTAGTATCACAGCAACACCACATGTTTTCGTGCTTGTTGTGTAGCCTGCGTGCTATCACGCACTATTACACTCGATAACAAACAAAAACATGCCTGCTTTGTGTTATCAACGCATTCTTTTAACCAAAATCATCTCCTGATAGTCTAAACTTCTATTACTGCGGTGCCTTCAAATATGCTACACTTAAGAAATCTTGAAAAAAAATAGCATTTAATCGACTGATTTTATTATTTTGGTAAATAAGAGGCACGCAGGTGCTGCAGTGAAAACAAGGATAATTCATGCGTTTATTAGCCTGATTAATAAACGCATCTATTAAACTGTATGCAAGTAGAGAAAAAAAATCTGCACTGCGGACTATGTGTTAGGCTTAACAAACACACTTGAACATCTTTAAGATGCCTCTTTTTAAAGGCATGTAGACATAGACCTACAGTGCGCATACCTGTTGCGACAGGACAGAGTTCTGCCCCCTCATAACGTCACAGGCTGCATTCATGTCACGCGGGAATAAGTGGTCGATTATCGTAAACATCGCCTCGAGTGTGTTCTTCTAAGACAGGCTATGTTAAATCTGGTTTATTTTTCAAAAAATGAAACACTATTTTTTTTAACGTATGGAAAATGGGTGACAATCAGTTTGAGAATCGCATACCATAATTAAAGCTTTCATTACCGTAAAGTTCCCCAGTAGTGTTTACTTTTTGAAAAGCTGAAGTAACTAAAACTAAAAGATTGGATCTGTATTGTTTTTGCCATATTACAAGCATATGTACAGGTAAAAATCACATATCTTACTTTTTTTTCTTTGTAGTCAATTTTACGATACAGTATTTAAGCTATTTGATTGTGACACCAACATTGTTTATTTTTCTAAAAGGTTTGCATGAACAACAAAAGCTTGTAGAATTCTTTAAAAATAATTTACAGAGTTTTAAAAATAATACAACACAATGCTAGATTGGCTTTTCTCAAGAACTTAGCCATCTACATTAACCTCAGGCCAATAATTGTAATGACTTTATTTGATTAAATGTGTGTAGAAGGAAAATTTTCTGTTATCCAATCAGCAGACCGTTTTGATGAGCTGTCTTCCTCCTCTCGTTGTCGCTCAGTGCTGCAGCGTTTAATATTGCTTTAAGCGCTTCCAAGTAGGAATTGCGATATTTCCGACGGCAGTAAAAGCAGCACCGCTGGTCCTCCTCTACCAGGAAGACAACGGAACCTAACCTGAAGACACGGTGGGTGCTGTCTCAATGCTGTCTTAATGCTGTATATCAAAACTGAGTCATTAATTAGACATAATCCGTTTAGCAAAGATTTAGTTAAACAAGAAGAGTACCGGAAACTTTCAACAAAAACTAAAAAAAAGACTCAGTCTCCTGGTGTGTTATGAGTGTGCATTGATTTTTTATTGCCAATTTAAAGTACACGCCGGCTCATCATACTGTTTCCTCTATGGTAACTTCAGGTGCGATTATACACAGAGTGATACAAAGCTCATACAAACCTGTAGTGGTAGAACTGTGGAAGAAATACTCAGCTCTTTAGCAATAACATGCTTAACAACTCCTGTATTCAAAATGCTACCGAAGTGGAGGTACAAAAGTAGGGCATTATCAAAAATAAACTTCAAGTACAGAAAGCAAAAGTACTTGTTATGAAGAAATGCCTATAGGAGTACTATCAAATAAAGATGATGGAATTAACAGTACAATATTTTTCTCTGAACTGTAGTAAAGGAGAAGTATAAAGTAATATTAAATTGAGATATTCAAGTAAAACACAAATACCTCCTGACTGATTGACAGTTTATATGAGGATTTTTTTTTTTTAAAGGAATGAGTTTTCTTTATTACATGTTATTTATTCATTTATTTGAGATTCAGAGCTTTTCATTATGCATGCATTTTATCTCCCATGTTGAAATTTACAAATAGACCTGATTTTGCAACACCTTCTCAACAGCAGGCTGGTCACGCCGTGGGGTTCCCCTCCTTAAATCTCTGTAATACAGGAACAAGGGTGAAGAGGCCAACAGAGGAGGAAATCCTTTCATCCCAGGCAACAGCTATAACATCTGTTTACCAGGATGGATCGCCAAGGGGTGGGGGATTTATTGGTGGAGTGTCTCCAAGCAGCTCAACAGTCCACCCATCCTACTGAGGCAGGGAGGCTGAACTACTGTAGCTGCAGAGGTCAGACACAAGATGGTGCTATTTAGTCAGTTTTCATTGTGGTTCATGGCAGGTAGTCAGACTGGGGTTTGGTTAAGGAGATTTGGTGGAATTTCTCACAAAAGATCCACACACATGGTTTGTGTTGAGAATAAGGAACAAAGGATTTCTTTATAAATGGTCAGAAAATCCAACAAGGAGTTGGCATGAATTTGAGGGGATTTCCATTTGTTTGGCTCTTGCTTTTCAGTAGCTCAAGCTGGGGCAAAGCTAATGATAAATCTTCCTCTGGAGCTTTGTATAATCCAGTCCCTCTGCTTTACAAGTGCATAAATACAGCTCATCTCTTCCAAATGAAGGACAGAGAAATTCAGCACACAGACACCCATAAAAAGTACAGTTTTGAGTATATTCTGACATTATGTATTTCCTGCTTTTGACACTAAATGAACACAAAAGTAATTTCCCCGAAAAAATATCTAAAACTATCAAAAAGTTCTGAAGAGAAATATAGTGCCACTCTTTTGTTTTCTTCTTTTATTCAGTCTAAGACTTAATAAACATAAACACAAAATCAAACTTCTTTTACAATTCTTTTAAAATATATGTCCCCGCTTTTCCTTTTTCAACTATCTATCTTAAAGGTGTGGTATGTCAAGATGTGGATTAAACAGCATGATTATTTTTTGCTGCACGCAATGAAAGGCCACACTGAATTGTGCAGCTGTATCACACAAAACAACACCACAGATGCTGCAGGTTTTGAGGAGCGTGGCAAATGGTTGTTGACTGCAGAAATGCTTTTCAGAGCTTTTGCAGATATATTTAACATGCATTTCTCCAACATAAGTTATCACCTGTGTCCTTCAATGCAAATTTGGCAATATATCCAACTGCCCTCACAGCTCCCGACCATGTGTGTCCATGCAAGGACCTCCACATCCTGCTGAAAATCTAAGTCACAAAGTGTATGTGAATATGGGCAGTGAGTCCCATTCGCACTATTTGAAGCTCTGCTCTTAGTATTTTGTAAGTTATGTTTTATTAAGTAAAAGGACTGTCCTTCCCACTGGAAGCAACTCAAAACATTTCTAAACAGGAATCTCCCCAGCCTTTTCTGAATAAGGTTTAAATTACACAATGTGTCACTGTGAAGCTTCATGTTATTACCTCTTTTATAGAGAGTTGGGGTTATGAAATTCTGCTTATTTCCTGTAGACTCGCTGTGTCCAGAGCTGGCCTCTCTCCTGCAGGAGGCAATGGAAATGAAGTGGCCCTTTGTGCCAGAGAAGTGGCAGTACAAGCAGCCGGTCAACGCCAATGACAAAACCAACCTCAGTGACCTCATCTGCAAGCATCTATCTCAGCTAATGGTAATAATCACACAGCTAAGTAGAAGTTTCTCTGTGATGTGACATAAATTTACTAACTACGTTCCCTGTGCTACCAGGCTTTTCTGAAGGCTTCCATTGTGGCTCAGGAGGCCCGCTCGGCGCTGGCAGTGGTCTTCTTAGTCGACCGCTTCCTCTACTGGACGGACGAGTCCAGCCGGCTGCTGAAGATCACCAAGCTGCTCCACAGACACTATCCTGACACCCCTGTGGCCCCCCAACTGGTCATACGACAGGCCAGAATCTACCTGAACTCTGGTACAGTGTTTGTAGAGGGGTGGGGTTGAGTGATGGGACTGATGATGATACTTCATTACTATGCTGAGCTTTGTGGGAGGCCACTGCAATGAATAAACATGCTCCCTCTCTAGATGAGTAACACTTCATGCATCATTCTGATCTTTGTTTTGAGAGATAATAGAAACAGATGCAGGCTCATAACATGTAATTTACATGTAGAAAGGCTTCTATTACATTGTCATTATTACATTTTTATTATGGAGATATTTGACATTTTGTTTTTTACCAGTTTACTTAGCAGGATAAATGTGAATATTATGCTGTCTTTTCCTACAGGCAAGCTACAGAAAGCAGAATACATCCTGAGCAGTCTTATCAACAATTGTGGGGCAACAGGTAGGCTCCTTGTTCCGCCCTTTTAATTGCCTTTAAGTGTGTGATTTAATAAACATTTTTTACAAGTTAAACTATAAGCAAATCTTCGCTGTCTTATTCAGGTTGTTGGGTGTACCACTCTGAAAGTGACAGGACTCTTGTGCAGGCTGTAAGCGTTCAAGTGCGTGGAACAATTTTGCAAAAGCTAGGTAAGCTCTTTTTTTCTGAGTGAGAGACAAGAGTTAACTCCATTGATACACTTATGTTATGGCTATTTTGTGCTCTGTTTCAGGCTTATGGCTGGAGGCTGCTCAGTTAATCTGGGCTTCTCTGGTTGGCTACTTTGCACTTCCTCAACCTGATAAAAAGGTAGCATAGACAACCACAATCATGCTGTCGCAGTGGCCACTTTATGAGCTTGCAAACATTAATGTCCCACTTTATTCATCATTGTTAACCTTTGCTCTGCCTGATTTTGAAATTTTATAGGGCATTGGAACGTCCCTTGGCATACTGGCCAACATATTGGTGTCAATGAATGATGAAGACTTTAATGCTTTTAGGAAAAACTCAGATATTGATTTGGTAAGTCAGACTTATACAGTGATGTTTTGTATATTGTTAGCTTGGTATGATGTCTTGTTATGTCTGCTTGTTTGTAGGAGTCCTTACTTGGGGACTCACTGAGTCAGCGTCTTCTTTCAGCAGCCCAGGCAGCAAAGATGGCGGTTGTGTACAGCCAGTACACTTCACTCTATGTGTTGACCAACGAGGTGAGTTACTCTACTGACAGTTTGTCAGAACTCACAATTTCCTGCAATTAGGTTATTTACTTGATTTTTTTTTTTTTTTTTTGTGTAATATTGACATTATTGACCCAATTTGTGAACAACATGGGAACAACTGGGCCCCAATACTTCCTCTTTGCTTTAGGGATGTAAAGAGCAGTTAACTGCCAAACTGAAACTATAAAATAAAATATAAAATAAAATATGCCAAATTAGCTGTTGGCAGTCTATACAGACAATTGACAGTCAATTATTTTGATTCCAAAGAAAATTTAAACATGATTCCTAGGGAAGTTCTAAGCTTATAAGGAACATATTTCTTGTATTTATAAGCAAATTTATTAAGTAATATTGATAAATATATTCCTTCAAAGTGTAAGACACATTTAATCAAGAAATATGTGTATCATGTCTTTATGTGTTCAACTGTGATATTTGACTCAGACTTAAATGTAAGTTGTAGCTTTGGCTTTATCTTTCTCCCCTCAGCTCTTCTACAGTTTCTGGAGACAAAAATAAATAAACCCTGACCTTTTTTTTCTTCAGGTAACTCAAGGGACCTGCTTGTTGTCCCACAGTTTCTCAGTGAAGTGCTCTGCCTCTGAAAAGCAGTCTTTCCTCCTGCAGGCTAGAGAGGCATTTACAATCGGCCTGCTCACCAAAGCAGAGGGCAACTTGGTCACCAGCAAGCAGGAGCTTCACACCTTCCTCAAGGCTGCCTATTCCCTCACTGTCACTCACAAATGGCTTGGCACTGCCCAGGAGGTTGTGGAGCAAGCAACCAAAGCTTGCCAAGAAGCCCTGGCAAAGTTCTATCATTACAATGCAGATACCTCAGACAAAGACTGTCTCTGTGCTGAAATTATGCATCTGGTCGGCCAAGTCAAACTTCGGCTGGGAGTGAAGCCTTTTTTGAATTCAGACAAGGCATCTTTTATCCCTGACAGCTACAGGGACATCAAAGACACATCTGTTAATTTCACTCTGGAAGGTTTTGCAAAGGTGATGGAGAGATTCAAAAAGTACCATGCATCACTGTGTGAGACGAAAAGTACAAACTGTAAGGGGACTAAAGATGTGATAGATGGGCCAAGGCTTTGTATAACTGCAATAGGGACAACCATTGCTACACTCAACACAGACTGCAGCACTGAGGCCTGCAAAGTGTCAAAAGAAGAGCAACAACAGAGAAGTTCAAACTCCTTCGCTGGACACCCAGCTCAAAAGTCTGACCTGCCTACCACTCTAGGAAGCACAGATGACCTCGGCTCTTCGTGGCAGAACCTCTCTTTTAGTAGTTCAGGGTCTCCTAGACCCATCAACAGCAGCGGCTACACAGGAAGCATCACCCTTAAACACGAGGCAAATGCAAGAGACCAGAGCTGTGTGACCACTGAGGTTGATGATGATGATAGGTTAGACAGCATGCTACTCGTCCCTAATAAAAACAAGAAGCGAGACTTACAAGGTTGCAACTCTGTTGTTAGTTCCCATACAGTCCCAGGGTCTGCATCACCTGCCACTTCCTCCTCCAGTGCAAGTACTTATATGGAGAAATTTGAAGTGATACAAGCTGGAATAGAGACAGTGGGCTCTGAGGTGGAGTCAGTAACTGATGATGTTGGTGTGTTACTGAAACCATCATCAGGTGAAGGGGCAGCACAGTCCTTATCCCAGCTAACTCTCAAAACATCCTCTAGCTCCCTCAGTGATAGTTTCAGTTCCCAGTCATCATGGGAGAAAATCACAGCTGACCCAGCCTCATCCATAAACAGAAAAGCTCAGCCAAATAGCCTATCAAAATCAGGAACCGGCCAAAGCAGCAAGTCACCAGAGTCTGATGATAGCTTCTTCCTCGCAGAAACACTTGACTATGACACCAGTGACCCAGGTCATGATTTAATGCACAAAAAACACACATCTGATGATGAATTTAGAGCCTTATCCATGCCACAACCTTCAAGCCTTCATGTTGGCTCGAATATAAATGCTAAATTTGACTCAGTATCTGCACAGCCTTTGACAAAGAACTCATTTAAAACCCCAAACTCAAACCTCTCCAAGTTTGTCCCAGAACAATATGCCTGCACTGAAACCTCCTCAGAGAGTTCATTTGAGATTCTGGAGGAAAATCAAAGTGGACACCAACACAGTGAAGTCACTTCTACAGAAAGAGAGAGCGTCCCTCAGAGGAAAAACCCCTCGTGCTACAGCTGCCTGAAGTGCAGCACTGCAGCTGGTGTTGACCCTGAGAGACAGTATTTATTGTCACAGCAAGACTACCAAGCCCTGCTGGCTGGAGTTTGCCATGAATGTCTGCTGAAGAGATTTCATAGTGACAAAAAACAATTCAAACTCAAGGAACATGAAACTGCCCACAGTAAGTCTGAATAACCATCATTGTTAAAAATGTATTTTTCTCTTCACTACCTCTGTCAGCCATGGTAGCAGTGTGATCAGAGTCTGCTGGGCCTCCACTTTGGTCCGGACTGAAATATTTCAGCAACTACTCATATTGCATGGGTTTCTGTAAATTGTAATAACTTCAGTGATACACTGACTTCTCATCTAGGGGCTTGCTAATATGATAAACTAAGATAGTAAACGTAGTAAACATTAAACCTGCTAAACATCAGCATGTAGTATCGTCTGTGGGATACATGGTGGAACGGTTTGCATGCTGCCATGAGCATTCATTTGAAAGCAACACTGTGCCTAATTAAAGCCTTTTAGAGCTGCTAGCATTGGTTCAGACTGAGCCTTTTTGTGCTTCAGTCTGAGTATTTTCCGGATTTAGCAGATTTAGGACCTTTGCACCCAAGTAGCAAAAATATAGTCATTTGTAGTCATGGTCATAGTCATAGAACAATATGAATGAAACACATCTATTTTGCTCCCTTTTTCTCTTTTCTTTTGCCAAGATATTACGTCCATCTGCAGGTATAGCAAAATGCTGATTAAACATTATTAAACAAGAGTGCTTTGGACTGGTTACAATAAAAGGACGCCTTGTCAACACCTAATGTAGCTTTTTTTAAATGAGTTCTTGCATTTTGTCCTGCCAAATGGATAGTTTGGGGGCCACCGTTTATCTCAATTGGTAGCGCGGGCGGCCCATGTACGGAAGGCTCACTCCTCCACGCAGCGGTCGCGAGTTCAATTCCAGCTCCGACCATGTGCTGCATGTCACTCCCCGTCTCTCTCCCCGTTTCCTGTCCAATCTTCAGCTGTCCTATCAATAAAGGCACAAAAGCCTGAAAAATATGATTTAAAAGAAGGAAATGGATATTTTGGAAAGTTCCAGCAAGGTTGAAACTTGAGAAACTGTTTTAAATGTTGACGTGTCGACAGACAAAACTTAATTTTCAGCTTATAACAACAGATTGTAAGCCATTATCATTTATGTTTGATGTCAAAGCACGTGTAGTTAATTTCTTTGTTTTGGCAAAATAGTGCATAGCCTTGCTAACTGGACTGTTTTTGCACTCTGCACTCCTCAATGTCTGTGCGATGTTGTTAGATCTCAGTATCTATGCTGTCGTATCAATCCAAAATGTCCCAAAAAGGCTTAATGTGTGACATGTCTGGTCAGTGTGCAAGAAACTGGGATGTTTTCATGTTCCAGGAAATGAGCACTGATCATTGAAACATGGGCTCATTATGCTGCAACATGAGGCAAAGGTAGTGTTAGAATGGCACAATAGTTGACTTCAGGGTCTTGATACCGCCGTGCTTTTAAATTGTCATTATTAAATGCACCTGTTTACTGTCCAAAGCTTATGCTTGTCTAAATCATAACCCCATAGCCACTGCACCACTCTGTACTCCACCCTGTTCATAACTCTGATGTTAGCAAAGCGCTCATAAACAAGAATTACATGCTGTCTGCCATCTGTACAGAGAAAACAGATTCACTAGATGCCATAGTAGGTGAGGATTTTCCCATTTGACCTGAAACTCTGAGGAGGAGAGGTATGCAGAGGAGCTTGCCTGATATGGTTTCTGACTGGTGTCAGGTGATCTTGCAGGATGTGGAGGTCCTGGACTAGCATGGTTGCACATGGACTGCAGGTGTGAGGCCTCTTTGAGGTACTGCCAAATTCTCTAACCCGACATCAGTGACAGCTTATGGTAGTGAAATGGAGTTTCAATTAATAGGCAACACCTCTTTTGGAACATTCCTGCAGTCAGCATGCAAATTGGCAAGCTTAGTCAAACTTGTGACTTCTGTTTTGTTGTATTGTGTGATAAAAATGTACTTTGTAGATAGGCCTTGTTGTGACCAGCCCAAGGCAAACCTGCACAATAATCTTGCTGTGTAGTCATAGTATTGATATGCTACGGCTGTCAGCAGAATGGTGTGTCTTGGCAAAGGATCTGTGCTAACTAAAATGCATTTAAACAAATTTGGGAACAAAACTTACAGCAGATAAGCCTTATGTGTGCATGTAAAAAATCTCAGATCTTTCATTTCTTTCATTTCTTTCAATGAAGTAAGTAAACAACAACGTGCAACAAAGTACATATTGTACTTGTGTTTTTGTTAATTGTAAAGGGCAAGTATCTGGGGGAGTAAATAAACATTGATTGCACCTGTGTTCTAACCTCTAAATGTCATCTTTATTAGGTGCTCTTCATTTAAAGTTTTCAAAAGTCACAGAGCTGTGGACTGCAAGGGAGACCTGCGTTTACATTGGGGAGCCAATGAAGCTGCAGGGCAAGCAGAGAATGGCAATATGGGTCCAGTTTTTACACCAGGAGGAAAGGCTAAGCAGGTACACAGCCACACATTAAGGTAACCTGAAGAAAATACCCTCCAGTCTCACTTAACCTGTGTATTTTTGTGCCTAGTTATGTTGGGAAAGATTATTTGAAGCCAAAGGAGATCCAGTTTCACCTGAAGGATGTGGAGAGACAAATGACAGCCCAGTACTATGTGACTGAATTCAACAAGAGCCTTTACGATAAGGAAGTCATGGCTCAGATCTTCTTCATTCCCTCTGAGGCATTATTGGTGAGGTCAAATAATAAAGACAAAATGAACATGCTAAACATAAAATATAGCAAAAGGAGATAGAAGATGTTCCATTTAGCTTAAAATTACTTCATTTATAAATACTAGTTTGAAAGACCCCCAACACATGTATATAAATTCTGAGACAGCATAGTACGAAATAGCCAGCAGCAGTCTGGAAGCAGTTTTAGTTGAAATTCAAATGTAATACCCCAGTACACCCTCCAGCTGTAAGCTTACAGCTAGAAATACACTCTCATGACTGTCATAGTGGCAGTATTTTATTGGTTGTTTACTGTGACCTGTAGTAAAGGGAAGAAAGGGAGGTTATGATACAAGAGTCACTCAGTGGCAAGAAACTAAACTTTCTCTGCTCTGTCCTGAATTAATTCAACATCAGATTTTGAATGGAAATGAGATCGAGGGCTGTGTGACAGTGGAGCCCTACATGCTTGGAGACTTTGTCAAACTGACCAACAACACTGTAGGGAAGGACAAGAGGTTCCAGGCCACCGAATATGGCCTTGCCTTTGGACACTTTACTTACCTGTTCTCTGACTGCCAGGAAGTTGTCGTAGACCTGCAAGGTGTGTGTGTGTGTCAGCAGTTGAATCTCCAATATTAAAATAATTTTCAACTGTTTCAACAGTTTGCCACATATATAGGTTTCTTCTTTGTTGTGAATGCATCATTCTACTTCCTTTGATTCACAGGGTGGGTGACAGCCAATGGTAAAGGGCTGACATACCTCACCGACCCCCAGATTCACTCCGCTAAGACCCCCAGAGGCCCTGCCAACTTTGCTGCCAGAGGCCTCAGGTACTTCCTGGAAGAACAACATGGACCAGAATGCAACAGTATTTGCCAGCTGCTCAAACTACCTGCAGTGGTCAGATAGACACATGTTCTGCCTTAAAAACCTCAAGAATATTCCCTTGTTGAATGTCTGTATATCAAAGTCATACACTTCAATATACTTCATTTTTTTAACCTACAACTTCTATAAATCTTTTTTTTTTCATGCTGAATCTGTATCCTTAGACACTACAGCAGGAGGTCATGTATATCTTATTGTGTAAACGTGGCATTACACATTACTCTTTGTTTGGTTGTTCATTTAGTCGTCATGGAAGTGAAGGGTGTGAGGTAAAACCTTTAAAACCTCTCAAACGTAGGCGTTTTGTTTACTGAATAAACTTTTATGTTCTTTACTGAAAGAGGACATGGTTAACAAAAGGGCAGTGTGTTTTAGGGACATGCAGACTGAAATAAAATCCCAAAAAGTGTGAATACGTTCTAAAATTTTGTTATATAAAAGTGTGCATCTTATCTACATTCTTTCTGTGATGCTAAATATTAAAGCCATAGACTTAGAAGTCACCTAAATCATGTCTTTCTCCACACAGTTAACACTATGACACACTAAATACTGTGAACACAATTATAAGCTAGTCTCAGGAGAGTTTCAAAATGGAAAAGGAATTATGAGAATTATTCACAAAGCCTTCTGAAAAAACTTTATCAAATGGATTTCTGCAATGAAATTGCAAGCTTTTATATTTTAGTTTGGTTTCCAGCAAAAAAAAAAGTATGTATGTGTGTGTGTGTGTGTGTGTGTGTGTGTGTGTGTGTGTGTGTGTGTATGTATAAATACATACATACAAACTGCTATCCATCACTGTCACTATAAAATGCAACCTGATTG
>JAPZDV010000016.1:3764962-3781048 GCA_029814665.1 Acanthurus lineatus
AACATCCTTTTGTCAGCTATTTTTGTGTAGTTTTTTTTTTTCCTATTTCAATAAAAGGCTGTAAACAAACATTAGACACGCCAACATAAGTGGTGACTTTCAAATGTTTATACAATGTGAGAAGCTTGCACACAATAAACAGGCATCTATGCTTGTTTAAACATAATGGTGTTTCATTCATTCATTCATTCATTTTTCATTAAAACTCCACCCCAAATATCTTTGATGTGCACCTCATTTGCAAAAATGCTAAAATACGGGGACAAAAACAGTAAAAAAAATATTAAATGTGTCAAAAGATTGATTTAAATAAAACATTTTATGTCTCTATAAAGAATGTACTGGTCTGTAGCCTGAATGTATTTATGATTTCATATACATTACAAAGAATCCAGACCCCTTAGGTCACCTGGGAGGGGGTTGCTTAGTGTTTCCAGAATCAAAAGCAAAGTGAAGCAGCTTGGTTTAATCTGTGCTGTTGTCCTGTGTAACAAGCCTCTTGCCACCCGAGGTCTGCTAAAACAGCATGTAAATCAGGGCTTAAAACATTACAATTTAATGGGACTGCAGTAAATTAGATTAATAACTTAATTCCATTATGTGGCTATTTAGGCTCTTACTCCTTTTTCTTTTAAATGCATTTTTTTTATCTGAACTATTTGTTGTTTTTCTGGTTTTGTAACATTTATATGCAGTTTTAATGTTTTCTTAATGTGTTGCTATGTCTCTGTAAAGCTCTGTGACTTCCTCAGTGTCTTAATTGTGCTCTATTAATACATTTGCTTTGTCTAACAGCCAATAACTGTTGCCCACCTTTAGGTCAGTTAACGTCTTGTTAAGGTGTGTTTGCCATTAAAAAAACATTCATTCATATTTCAGATAATAAGAAGTATTATTTTGCTCGCCTTACCATTGAGCCTATCCCAGTGGCACGTGATTCAGCAGGAACAGGAGAACATGCCAACATCAGGAGTTTTAACATATACAGCCTAGAACCCATAAACGTTGGAACGCTGTGTTGAACAAAGGAACAGAATGTGAATGTGCACTTATCCTTTTTACAGGCTTATTCCACTGAGTAGTACAATACTATATTTCCTTGTTATACCCCACCAACCTCAATGTTTATTCTGACTTGATGACAGCAAAACACTGTAAACAAGTTGAGACTGAGTGCACTTCACAGGTAAACAGGTTCATTGGTAACAGGGGGTTGTGATGGGGTACATAGTTCAAAATTTTACTTCTTTCCATGGTTACTGAACTGTTTAGGTCCTACATACTTATCAGATCTCCTTATGTTGAAACCTCTCAGGTCAGCTGATCCTGGTTTACTGGCTGTTCTCAGAGTCAAAACTAAACATGGTGAATCTGCTCAAATGAGGAACAAATAACCAGAAGAGCCAAAGCTTACTTTCAAAACCAAGCCCAAGATTTACCTGTTTACCTTCAATTTTTAGCAGATTTTCCTTTAAATCCACTCTGTCAGTTTGTTGCACTGTTTTTGTTTCTCAGTGCTCTTTCCTACTTGATTTTATTATTTTTATGTGTCTTCTTGTTTGCTCCCTTTTATTGTTTTATTCCTCTTTATCATGCTTCCGCTCGTGTTATCTGTGAAGCACCTCAGGTTGCCTGAATTGTACTGCATAAATACGTTTGCTTTGCCTTGCCTTTTACACAGCATCTCAATATTCTTTTTTTTTAAATTAGGGCTGTGCGTAAAATGTAAGCTGGTTGGAAATGAATAATGTTGCATCTGTATTCACATATAAAAGGAACTTGATTGATTTGATGCAAGTGAACACAACACAACAGAGAGGCTGTAAATACAGTTGATCCGTTGAAGGTTTTCCTTTAAAATATTTACTTAAGCAACAAAAGCTCAGGCGGTCAAGTGACTGTTCCTCGCCTTTCGGTCAGTTAACCTTGTTGGTGTTAAGGTGTGTTTGCCACTAAATTAATATTTGCTCAAATTTTCAGATTATATAACAAAAGATCATGATAACTGCTATTAGTCTGATCTTTTTACCCTTTGCCTATTACAAATCACACGGTGCATGATTCAGCCAAATTGTCAGATTACCAAAGCCAGAGTTTCCCTGCTGATGATAATAGAGGTAAAATATTGTCCCCTGGCATGCATGCAGACAGCATGTTTGAAGGTTGCCCAGCGTGTTTGACTACTGCTTTTAAAGTTTAAGTTAACTATGAGTTAAGAAGCTTTAAGTACATCACCTTCTTTGCTTAGCATTGAAGTGTTGTTACTCAATAACAGAGGAAAAAAGGCCAATGACTGTGAGAGCTTGAGCCAAGAAAACTTATGTGTCATCAGGTGGTCTAATGACCGCAGTCACACACCTCCACATCATATGACTATGATGTAAACCATGTAGCAATTGACACATGTCCTCTCCATTAGGCCAGGTTCCAGTTCTGGATTTATGAGCAGCCATATATTGGGAACACAAACAGCATTTTTTACCCCTGACCCACTGTGCACAGACCTCAAAATCCCTCTTTTTTTGCATGCACTCTGTAAAATTTTACTGACCGTGTTTTTTGTGATTTTGGTCACTATATTCTCAGTTTGGTTGTAAATTTAGTTTAGGTAAAAAATCGTCTGGCAGTGATACACGCACAATCCTGTGTGCAATTGTTTCCTCCCTTAAAAACACTGACAAGCCCACAGTGTACGTAAAATAAAACAGGGGGTCATTTGCAGGTGAAATATTGACCCTTATCACCTTTTATCTTGACATGACACTGATAACAAAGGCAGTTTAATCTTGACTTTCATGAGATGGATTAGGTTCCAAACAAAACATGGAGGCAGGAGTTTCTGTTGGAGGTCTGAGTGTATTTAAGAGGACCTGACTCCCTTCTCATGCACCAGAGGTATCGTCTGACTGAAAACAGGAGCGTTGAACCCTAAAATATGAAACTCTTGCTGGTGTTTATGGGCCTACTGGCAGGCTGCCTTGCCCAGTTTCCTCGACCATGCCGTAAGTAAAATAATAGAGAGTAAAACAGGATTTTGATGGTGTGGTGCAGCCTTGGGTTTCTCAGTTCCTCTTTCTCATGTTACTTTATGCTTATTCAACACTAAAGAATAGATGCATTGTTAGGGATATTCATTACTGAATTATAGTGATCAGACTTATTTAATGCAGTTTTATTGTGTCAAACTTGTGTTTTTTAAAAATAAAGTTGTGCTTTAATTTCATGCATCTTCTTCCATAAAACAGGAATGCCTCCTTATCTGACTGGGTCATTCGAAGTGGTGAGTATTTCATGTTTCAATGTGTGTGTGTCATATGATGACAATAAAGCTGCACCTGAGCATCATGGCCAAGTACAATTACAACGTGTGTGAGAGGGAAATTAACTCACATCATCTTCCTCCAGGCCGTACAGAGTGAGCAGATTTTTGTTACTGGCAAATACGAGTACGATGCAGCAGGAGAACGGCTGCGGGTCGTGGAGATGGGCACCGTTAAGAACGTGTCATTCAAGTATGACTCTCTCATGCTCTTCAAAGAGGTGACTAAAGCACTGACATGAACCTCCCAAACATTTATTTTAGAGTGCAGTTGTGCTTGTTTAGAAGGAAAAGTGAGAGGAAAATAATTTGAGGTAAAGAAAGATCTGCTACAAAAGAACTCCAGCGGGACTTTACCAAAAGTTAATAAAGTTAATACACAGTTTCTTATGTTTAAACAGATAAAATGAATTCTGACACTGATTTAGAAAATGTTAGTGTCTTCAGCACGGTCTTCTCACCAAACCAAAAGAAGGCCTATTATGCAAGACATTTTAATAAATACACCACATTATAATAGACTTTTTAGTTTTCCCAGTTTCTGTAAAAAGATGGAGCAAGTCTTCATCACAAGAACAGCATTAATCTGTCTAGATTTTACAAAATACATAACCAAAACCATGGTGTAAGTAGTTATGTGAATGTTCAGATTGAAGTGCTTAAAAAGTCAATATTTAATATCAGTTGGTCTACAGTGATCATTCAGTAATTTGAAAAAGCATTAAAACATCTCACTTTTAGGGTATTGTCAAAAAAAAACATCCTGAATGCATTTAAATAGTAATTAATTTGTACCAAGCAAGTTGTTGTAAATATAAAAAGTCATGTATCAAAGAAAAAGCTTCTGCTGAATCAAAATAAGCAATAATTATCCTCACTCTACCACTTCCATCCATCAGGCTGCCCTCTATGTGATTAACCCGAAGGAGAAAACATGCGTGAAAAAGAACCTGAGTCAAGCCTTCAAGCCTTTGGCAATCCCAAAAGGAGCAGCTCTCTTGGCCCAGAGCGTACTTGGCAGCACATCTGGACCCGGAGAAGGACTCTTGATCAACTCTTGGATGGGAGATTTGCCCAACAATGCAGGTTCGAGAGCTTTTAATGTTTAAGACTCTATGAGACTATCACAGTTTATTAGTTAACATTCATTTTCACCTCTGACTTTACAGGAAAGTACATAGCCACTGTCACTGAATATGGATGCATTCCTATCAGCACGTTGATCTTCACCGAACAGACTGGATGGGGGGTGGTGAGGTTAGTTCACATTAATACCTATGAAGTTTAAATCGCTCTGTGAGGTAGAAAGGACATTTTATAGACATGAAGCCTGACTCTGACTAATATTCGGCTAATAATTGTTCTTGCTGTCTTTCTGTTTACCAGCTACTTCAACAACATCGTTGGAATTTTGGACCCCAATGCCCTCAACCCTCCAAGCTACTGCCAAGATGCAGAAGCACCAGCTGCCAGCGAGGAGCCGGTGGACTTCTTCAGCGTGTTCCATAACAAACACTGAAGGTCTCCTTCAACAAACGTCAAGTGGATCTTCTGAATCATAGCTTGGTCATGTGATACATCTCATCCACCCCCACTAAAAGCACGTGTGCTAGAAGCATCTTGAGCTAACATCTCAGACCAAAGTCCTGTAGTACTTTAAACAGTTTTTATTTAATATATCTGACTTAAAATTAAAGCTGCACTAATAAATGTTTTTATTTTGACACTGGATTTTGAAAAATGTGTAATGTGAGAGTTCCACTCAACAGGAATTTAGCATCTTTAAGTCTGATATTTCCTTTCCCAAACTCCATTCTGGACATACAAGATATATTTGGTAACTTTTTTAAAAAACGCTTCCAAAAACACTATCAATTGGTGATTATATGTCAATGCTGTGTTTTCAGCTCATTGAGACGATTCTCTCCACTTTCTATTTACTGATGTGTGACCACTGGTCATTTCTATCAATAAAAAGATAAGGGAACCAAACAAATACCTTTTTTCTTTCACATTGTCTCTGTGTGCAATTATGCTTTACAACATACAGTATTGTAATTTTAGGGCAAAAGTGATGCATGACAGGAATTTAACAGATCAACATGAACCTCATGATTTATGAATCCAAAAATCTGCTTGTCTGTGATGAAATTTGACTTATCAGATACAAACAATTGTATCTATAAATAATAAATCAATAACAGTCTTTCAACAAAAAGAAAACACAAGAACAGCAACACATCATGTTTTATTGATATGTTGTTGATCTCAAATCATGTACAAATGTATAGCAAGTAGATGAACAGCATGTCTGCATTTTTTACAAAGCGCTACAATCTAAATTATTTCATTCAGTTCTTTCTTGTCAATTATATACAATGAAGGCAGATTCCAGCCTTTCCTCCGTTCTCTTACTTTGAAAAGAATGATGTAATGCAGTGTAATGAGCAGAGAAGCCTCATGGGGCTGCTGAGTAGCCACAATGATTATTTCAACCCATATACTTCCCTCTAACTTCTCTCAAAGTCAAAAGATTTAGATGGAGATTAAGATATTTGTCTATATTTGGTGTTTTTTAAAGAGATGGTTTCCAGAACAGGGGACAGAGAGGAGGAGACAGATTCAAAATCACAACATTTAACTTTATACTACCAGGACAAGTGTCTAAGCCACTGAGGGCTCACAGAAAACCTGGCACTGGATCCAGACTGGGAGCCTCAGCAGCTTGTTTATAAGGAAGCGTGCTCTGTGACGCAGCAGCATTTGTCTCTTGGTGCAGACGAGAGTTAATCTCCCATCAGACACCATGAGAGCCTTCATCCTGTTTGTGTGCCTGCTGGTGTGCCTGTCTGGAGGCGGCCTAGCCCAGAGGCCAAGGCGATGCAGTGAGTACAACAACACAAATGCTCACTTCATTTGTGTATCTGTCTTTCTTCTGAATGATTGCTCCACTTTCTGAAGTTTGGCTTCTGTTAAACAAATACACTAACCTGATTTTATTTTTACATTTAAAAGGAAATCTTATGCTAATAGCTTACCGCTAAGATGTAAATGTTTGATTTCATAATAAAAAACAATAAAAACCTGTATTTCATTTTAACAGGATCCCCACCACTGCTGACTGGAAGCATGTCTGTGGTAAGTTTTGATCTCTTCATAGATGTAAATACACAACTTTTTAAATCAAATTTCCTGACTATACATTTTATTTAAAGTCTTATTTTGAGTAAAGTAACAGTGCAACTGTTGATTATATTTTTGTCATTTTTCAAGTCCACCCAAAATGAGAAGCTGTTCGCCTTTGCCAAGTACATTTACGATGCAATTGGACAGCGCATCCGCTTCAAGGAGATTGGATCTTACAACAATAAGACCTTCCGCATTGATGCCCTTCTACTCTACAGACACGTAATGACAACATAGAAATAAAAATATACAATCAGAGCTGTCACGTACAATACAAATGACTGTATAATGCCATTCTGTCCCCCAGGGTGTAATGTATGAGATTCACAAAGCAAACCACACATGTCGTAAGAGGCCACTTAATGTGGACTTCCAACCAATGGCGATCCCACAGAACGCTTCCTTGCTGGGACAGTCTGTGTTAGGAAGCTCCTCTGGTCCAGGACAGGGAGTCCTGGTCAACACCTGGGTTGGAGAACTGCAGGTGAAAAAGGAATCAGGTACAATCAGGAAATCTGTCCAAACAAAACATGCAAAGTCATGTGATATACTGCAGCACATGACTTTCTGTGTTTCTCACCTCTGCCTTTGTTTTTCATGCACATGAACCTGCTAGTCTGGTTGATCCGCCTCTGCTCACTTGTGATCTACTTCTGTTTTTTCAGTGCTGTACATGACCAGTGTCACTGAGTTTGGATGTATTCCTATCGGCACTAACTATCGCACCAGCCAAGGATGGGTCGTGAACGGGTCAGTACATGCATGTGACAAATCCCAAATGGGAAGTAACAGATTTTTCTCTAGATCAGCTTTTTGAGGAAATTATTTTTAACAAAGCCTAAAAAATGATGAACAGTAAGACTTTACTGACATCTAAAGTGTTTTTTAACTTGTCAAACACATTTGACCTAAAAACATCTGTAATGACTACACGGGCACTGACACACATTCATAAAATGTGTGTCAGTGCCTTGGCATTGGCATGGTGCCTAAACACAACACAGTTTTAAACTACATCACAATAAACAGCACATACGTGATGTGACAGCGAAATATTAAATATTTTGTATGTAAATTAAATTGAAAACCACTTAAGCAAGTCAAAACATAAAAAACATTCACTAAAACTATCTTAACACATCTGAAGTGTTAAACTGAAGGACTTGTATCTAATTCTTATGAAGAATTAGATCAGAAAATTAGGCAACACAATCTTTAAATTGTAATTAAATTTTATTGCAAGGGAGTTTCTAGAAATTGTTTTTGTTGTTGAAGTAGAGTTTTAAGGCTGACTCTTCCTTTAGTGATACTTGTAATTTCAGCTTAGATTTTTTTTTTAACCTCTTAGCTTGTGAAATACACAAGAGGAGGATTTGCTGTCAAAGCCTAAATGGCTCATGACATTTTCTGTCCTCAACCTTTAGGGTTACGTTAGTGTTGATTGTTTTTATCCTGACTGTTTCATCACATCTTCTGTCTGTGTTTCACCCTCAGCTTCTTCAACAACGTCATCGGGATAGAGGACCCCAACGAGCTCGTACCTCCACCTTACTGTAGAGGTGCTCGTCTGGAGGATCAGAACGGAGAGGAGCCAGTAAACTTCTTTGATTTGTTTTAAAACGGCTTTTTTTTTTTTAATTTAGTGCACTGCAACAATTATTGCATTATATATGACTCTTGGCATTGTTTTGTACTTTTTAACTGGCTCTCATTGTCCAAGTGGCATTAATGCACAAGCTCAAAGTAAAAGTAAAGTCAGAAACTCAAAGATCTTTTAATCAGTGCATTTGCTGTGGATTTTAGTATTTCTACTATTTCTACTACAGACTTATGTCAGAAATCATTTATAATTAATACAGCTGAAATTAGAAATGATACTACCTGCTCCATAATTTTATTTTTGATATGACATTAGAAAACATATCTACAATCACAGGATTGATGTCAAATGTTTCAGTTCCTAAATTTATTGCTTCATATTAAAGTCTGACTCCACTCAGAAAAAATGTGTTTTTTTCTTGCTTCTTTTTCTAAATGTTGAAAATGGTCAGCGTCTTTGCATTCCTCTTCCTCTTCCTCTCAAAAAATATATTTTAATAAGACAGGCTGATGAGTATGGTTGGTGACATAACAAAATGTTCAGAGGCTGAACCTGCTTCAATATTCAACTTTCACAAGTGTGATATGAAAACTTGAAACCAGCACAAACACTGACAATGGACTCCTCAGTGAAGTAGGAGACATTTCCTGCGAGGAAGGCGAACTTCTGAAGTGACACGTTTACATTATCATAGATACAGGGTTTTAAATGAGGGTGAAGGAGTTGGTGTAATTTTTCATAATTTGTATCATTAAACTTAACATAAACAAAGCAAAATACTTCTGATTATATACTGACAAGATTAAGCTCTGCAGCAAGCAGGTCTGAGGCAAAGCTCAGCTGTGCTTATGCAAAGACATGATGGATCTCCTCCCAAATGCTTTATTGTAATCAGGTACATGAGTACGATAACCCTGAGGCTCACCTCATTCTATCTCAAGCATTACTTACTCTTTCAGTATTCAAAAACAAACTCATAAAAGCCACTGTCACAACTCTGTTGATTATTAACACTGCTTCAAGCCACATGTCCTGTTTTAAAGGTGTCTTAAGCACAATGACATTCTCAGGCTTTTTCTATCTAAATCTGAGATGTGAACATAAACCAACATATAGTGAGAATGAATGACAAGAAAAGTTATTTCAAAAGTATTTTTAAAATACAAAGCACTTAAAAAGCATGCAAACAAAATGTATAGTCTAAGTCAAGTGTCAAGTGTGTTATAGACACGAACACACAGACACACAGATAACAATCACAGGATTTTTTCATTTCTCAAGCAGCCGAGGGCTTTTAGCTACAGTTGAACCTGGGATTCATTTTCACATAGAACAGGACTTTAGACTTTGAGCCAATCTTTTACAGTAGGAATAGGTCATTTTACAGCCAGTATGAACAGAGGGTATAATAATTACTGTGGCCTAAATCTCTTTAAAAGTAGGTCTACAAATAGGCATGTAACCGCTGTTTAAAAAAACAAATTTGACAAATATGTGAACCACTCCTTACAAAATGTCTAACTGAGCTGTCTAACTGAGCGATCTTTATCTTCAACTCTAACATCGTCATCCTCTTAAAGCTTTAAAGGGATAATGTGGAGAAATTATTTGTTTTGATTCCTCTTGGAGATACTCCTTATTATCTCCAGATGAAGGCAATTTCATTTGACACAACAAGCATCTTTTTTTTGATTTACAGTGAGAGTTTCTGCAGTAAAAGCTCTCCCTGACTTGTAAAGCAAACTTAAGGAGGGGTTAAGGATTTCAAGAAGATGGAATGATAAAATGAAGATTCATTTTTTTTCTTTTCTGTTAAGTGTCGGAATAAACACTTCTCAACATGATGTAGTGAAAAGGTCAACACATTGAGCTTGTTTCGCAAGGTTTTCCACTGACTTGCAACATAGATACCCCTGTGGATGGGAAACAGATACTGTTTGACTAATGGACTGTGGGATAATTCTGTTTACTAACCAAAATCCATAAACTACTCTATAATTTTGTCTGTTTTTGCAGTGACCATTGAACTCTCACTCATTTTACATTCTGGCTTTTACTTTTAATCTACTGAGAATAAAGAAATAGATAATCTTGCAGGCTTTTATGCTATTTTTATCAAACAAATTGCATATGAAAGTTTAATATAAGAAACTAACATTTAACAATAGGGTTTTTTGTACAAAATGCACTGGTGAGAAATTACACAACTAGAATTCTAAAGCTAAAATTTTAAGGAAAAAAGAGAGTCATATTTGTATCAGTATTTTTAATTTTTTGGTTGTTTTGGAATAAACACTAAGGTGTTGGAAAGAAGGTAAAAGTAAGGATGAGGGAAACTGAAAGGAGTAATAGCTTAAAAGTTGCAATGTTCCTAAAGGCTCAACAGTATTGTTGTTGAGACATTGTTGCAATTCTCTCTTAGAGGACAATCTCCCAGAAAGGCAAGAAGTCTTGAGAGACGCAGTTCAAGGAGCAATGGCCTCTCTCTCAATGGTTTACAAATAAGTCAAGAGATTTAGGTTGGAAAACATGGGTTGGATGATAGGAGTTGGGGGGAGAAGCTGGATGGAGGTAAGTGTGAAGGACGAGTAGGATGGAAAGTTCTTCTCTAAATCACTTGGGAGTCTTCTGCTGAGAGGGTCTATTACATATGTTGAAGTTTTCTTTCATCTGCTCTCTCTGATCGATAGTCCTGTCCACCACACCATCCAGGCTTGTCTCCAGCTGTCTCCTCCTCCCATAGGAGGTGGTGGATGTTTTGGCGGAGCTGAAACAGACAGAAAACCTTGTGCTGTCACGACAGCTGTTTACTGTCTTGGTTAATGCAGCCTTTAGCCTGGTCAAGATGTGTCTTCATCATTGTAGCTTTATTTCTTTGGAATGTTTTCCTTTTCTTTAACTGCTCCACTTGAGCTTGGTGGTCTGCTCTCTCTTTCCTCCCCTGAGCTGCTGAGCCTCCAAATCAGGAGAAGAAATCATGGCTTGCTGTGGTTTAGCCTTCATCCAATCACAGGCCTTGATTTCTTTTTTGTTAAACTGTTCCACAATCAATTCTAAAGCTCCATTTTCCTCATGAACCTGCTTGTCTGCTGCATCTTTCTGGCTCAGAGTTGCAAGCTAATGGACAATAGTTATTAGGTGCTGTTTAGTCTGTTTGTTTTCTTTTTTTGCAGTCAACTGAATTCTCTCAAACTCTTTAAAAATTAAATTGAGTCTGGCAAATGAACCATAAGAACTCCTTTTAAACAGAAAAGGTAAGTGGATGCTGTATTCTGATGAAAGTGAACTGGCCACTAGATGGCAGTGCATAGCAAGCAATGAGAGAGGGAGAAATCCTGCCAAATCTGGGCTCTTCCAACCCTATAAATCTATTTACAGTTAATGAGTGAAAATAATATCTCACACACTTCATTCACATAGTCTACAAACAGCATAACTAAACTATTTGTGTATGAATACCCTATGAATGACTGAGACTTTTGTTGTTGTGTATTTGGCTTGAATGTATGATTGCATTACACATTAAGTACACACTATGTCTTGAAACTCATGTATAGGTTGAAGCAAAATAATGACAAAAATTACAGAGTGAATAATAAAACACACATCTGTTTTTATTACAATTATGCTCAATAATTTACTCTTTAACATTTTGCTTGTCCAAAGGTAGAAAATTACTGCTGTACAACAGGGCGAGGAGTCACCTGATAACAGTAGTAACACACTCCCTTCAGCTCCCCAACCTCCTGCACCTGAACATCTGCTGTCAGTCCCTGCTTCTGTGCCTCAGTCTCCAGCCACAGCAGTCTGGCATCAGGGTCCTCATCTGAGAACTGGAGCAGAGATCCTGAGCTCCGCAACACCTTCAAACACTGCTTCAGCACCAGAGCGGCCTTCCCTTTTCCTTCCTTAGACCTTAACAAAGCATCTGTGGTGCCCTTGTCAACTATAAGGTCAACACTGTTTGAACAATAGTGCTTGTGAAGCTGTGTGCAGTCCAGCTCTACAAACTCCAGCTGAGAGGAAAGATTGTGAGGTTGAATGCCTTTGGCTCGGAAGTGTTCCTGCATTAGTCGCACAGCTATGGGGGAAATGTCGGCACAAGTGATCCGGACCGGGAGAGGAGAGTGGCTGTAAATACAGGGCCCTATAGCTGAAGTGCCACAGCCCATATCAAGGACATGGAGCAGATCATCTGTGTAAGACTTAGTCTGCAAAAGGGGCATAATGAAGTCTCTGACAGCACTGAAGCCAAAGAACCACTCAAAGTTACTGAAAGTAGTTGACCTGCTGTTATTCTCAGTGTAGAAGCGATCCCAGGTCTCTTTTTTATCCATGTTTTCAATCAGCTCAGCTAGGCAGAAACACAGATAGATATGATTGATTCATTAGAGTTAGTAAGTAAACATTTTCTGGAAAAAACAGATACAACATTTCTTAATGTCAGCAATGTTCTTTCATATACTGAGAGATTCACGGTCAAACTTAATCAAAAATCTGTCAATTTAATTCTTCCTTATTTCTGAAACATAACTTTCCTTATGCTGCATGATTTAAGACCTTTTTTGCTCCTAGAGTCTACTACTTCATTCTGCATACAGAGTGTCTATCAAGCTGACAGACTGTGAACAAGTTTAACATTTTATTAGAATTATTTAATGAAAGCAACATGTTGACTATTTACAACAGTCTTGTAATAAACCCCAACCACACGAAGGTTTAACTTCATTTTATTTAAATGTGTTTTTACAGTGACGTAAAGATTATAAGGACCTTAAAGGCAGCACTTTGAGGATCTGACTTGCGTTTCCGATTTGCATTGTCTAATGATGATCCATTCATACCAATCACGGTAACGTTATGCCAAATAACAGAACATCTCTCTGTGTAATGCACGAACTACATCGTCCACAATATCCAATATGAATGTTTAACGTCACCTTTCGGTGTCATTTAAGACAGAGCGCAGAGCTTTATTTACATAAACATGCACAGAACTGCAGTTCACGTTAGTAAAATTAGCATTTCATTCATATATCTTTATTTTAACTTACTTCAGTTGATCTATTCAACTTTCATGCCTAACGTTATTGCTAACACCGTGTAAGTTAGCTGGCTAACCGGCTAGTTAGCTGCAGGGACACTGCCACATGTTACTAGCAATTACAGCATTGGCAAGGAAACGTTTCCATCTCTGTAGCTGCCTAAAATTTTTCAGTAATTCTTGAATTGAAACGTACTTGTGAGAGAGGAGTGATGCCGCAAACAGGCTGCAACTATTCTCCTGCCTGTCAGCGACTTTAAAAACAGAGCCATTTCCTACGTGACTTTGCTCGCCGTCACCCTTGTAAAGACAGAGCTCTCACTCTGCCCGGACTTCATGGTACCAACAGCAACTATTGGCGTCCAGGGAAGCTGTATCGAGAAAGCATCTGTTATTGTAGATGACGATCTTTGATGATGCAGCATGGCGCGACTGCGCATGTGTGACTACAGGTGTAAACTAAGTATACACACACATCTATGTTCATAAACAAAACTCAGCTGTTCTGCAGTATTATTACCACTGCATTTCCGTATCGTACTTAAAAATAAATAAACCGTCTCATGTGGATGCTGCTGCTGTTTGCTCAGTGTACAGCTTTATACAGTACTATAGAGCTAAACATATGACTGTAGAAACATAAATATGGTTCATTACTTTTTCACCCGCTAAACACTTTTTATTAAGGTTTTAAAATACAGCAGATACTCTGTGAGCGCCTTTATGATTTAGAAGATACTCTAACTGCTTCAAAATCAGCATGGCTGTACACTGACTGTTCGTTCTATTGGAAGAATAGAAGACAAATTTCTGTGATCAATTAATAATTATAGTCATTTGACAAGATTACTTTAGCTTTCTCAGTAATGTAAATGACCTGGTTTCCAAAGTCAACCAGTCTCTTTAAAACAAAGGACAAGAAATAAGATGTAAATCCCTTTAATAAAACTCAATGAAACGCAGTGTAACAAAGGAAAGAATCCAACAGAGCAAGTAGATAACATTTACAACCACAAAAGAAAAAAAACTGTACAACTCTAAATGCCTGGAGTCACTTCTACTCTTCCAAAGATTTTTAATTAACCATTGTGTGATGACTTGGGATAACATGGGGAGAGGGGGGGAAGGGAGGTATGTAATGTGATTTCATTTTACTTTTTTTTAAATATGAGTGTAATTTCATACACAGATGTATGCTTCACCAGCGTGGCTGCTGACTGTTTTTCTCAATCCAGTGCTGTCAATTACAGCAGAAGGAGGAAAAGTGGGCTGTGACCAGGAGTGTTATTTGTACAAGATGTCGTAATGACCAGGTCTATAGAGGAGGAAGATGCGTGGGTCGCCGCCTTCAGGGAAAACGTGGTTATTGACTGTTCCTCCCTCTCCTCTATCCATGTACTCCACCAGGATGGATACACCTAGGGCCTTGGCCAAAGCGATGATGTGAATGTGGTCACTTTCTTTAGACATGGGCTCAACCTCCTTTAAAGCAAGAAAGGAAAAAAAAACAAAACAAGACATTAAGTGTGGGTTTGCTGTCACAAGAAAAATTTATTGTTAGACACTGAACATTGTGATATATATTTTTTTAGAAAAAGAAAAAAAAAGCTCCATGTGCATACGAAATAAGCACATTCTCTTTTGTGACCCTGACCTGTAAAATCCTTATCAGCATTTATGAGCTGCCGTTTGAAGGTAGACTGAATGGAGCCTGTGAGATTTTAACTTTCTTTTTCACTGCAGGTTTCCCTCACTAGCCAGGAGAAGATGTAGATGTAATGCCGCTGATTTTACACATTACAGTCTGTTTGCAGGTCTGAAAGAGTACTACTGTGTGAAGAAAGTCATGTACAACCTATTGCAGGTCCAGATTCAGGGGAAGTTGTGTAAAATACACTGCAGTTTTGGTTGAGGATTTTAAGTCTGTACGTGTATCAAAAATCTGTCTGTGTGTAGGGTGAAGCAGAAAAAGTGAGGTTACTAGACCTCCTTAGCCTACTCCACCTCTCTGATTGACAATAGCGGCTTAAGGATACACTGTGCTACTAGCAAAGTAAACTCAGTCAATTTGCATTGTGGATGCTGTGGGCGGCAGGTTTTGCAGTACAAAGAAATGCATAGAATGCATGGAAAAAAAAACATCTGATAAAGGGGATGGGTGGCATTAGCAGAGTGAAATGTTAACATTTCAGAAGAGTAACAGGTGGTAGGTCTGACATCAGAGAACAGCTGGGAAAACAACATGTAAAGCCAGTATATTTTCCTATTTTATTCTCTTAATTATGGGTTTATTAAGACTAAATCAGACTTTTTGGTTGTTGAATATTGAAAAGACAAGCTTAAGTGGTTTTGGTGAGTTTTACTATGTTTCAGTCTTGTTTGAATGATGTGTATTTTACACTCAAGTTTTTTTTTCAATGGAGTTCAAAGGATTCATCAAGTGAAACATAGTGGCTGGTTTAACAAAATGGATTGTTTTGTTTATAACAAAGGTCTGTAGCTCCAGGGATTGTTTCAGTAACACTGTTAAGCAGTTAAATTAATGTCAGCCTGTGAGTGGTAACAACACACTTAATAGTCACACATATAGTTGTGTACATTGCAGCCATGCCATAGCTCATGCCTGAGGCAATCTATTTAAAATTCAAAACTTTGTAAGTAGGAGTCATTTAAAAACCAAAATATGCAAAAAAAGGGACCACAATTGAAATGACTTCCCCTTTAAAACCCATCTGTCTCCAGTTCAGAGACACTTTCCAAGGTAGCGATCACCTTTTCTGGTAATACGCTTTACCATATACTGTCTTAAGAAGAAACAGTTCAGACCCAGGTTTCAGTAATTTTTTAAAGTTAACTTATCTATAAATGCATTTATAGAGTGTGGTCTAGACCTGCTCTATATGTAAAGTGTCTTGAGACAACTTTGTTGTGATTTGA
>JAPZDV010000016.1:3781148-3829735 GCA_029814665.1 Acanthurus lineatus
ATATGTAAAGTGTCTTGAGACAACTTTGTTGTGATTTGACGCTATATAAATAAAATTGAATTGAATTGAATTGAAAACTTTAAAAACCCACCTGCTGACAGAACTCCTTGATAGAGCGTCCTCCCTCAATGAAGTTCTTAAAGAAAGCATGCTCTCGCTGCAGGTAACCTGAGGTGAGCAAGCGCAGGTACACGACAACATAGTCCGAAACGTTCTGGTCGTTGAAGGCGGCCAGCACCTCCTGCAGGCTCGGCTGTTTCTCACACATTTCGATCAGGTCCATAAACTTTGGCAGGAAAAACAATATTTAACTCATTAGATCGATATGTTTGTTGCCAGCTTGCCAACTTACAATCAAACTGGCCAAATCTAGTGTGTCTGTCTGCTCCAGCTTACCCTATACATTGTGTGCTTTGGCAAATAACTATTAAGAGCTGGCAGGGCAAACAGCAAATTTAAGTCAACTAATATCATATTTCAGACATCACACACTTAATCCAATAGGATACAAAACAAACTATGAGAACTATAAGACTGAAGAAATGTATAGCTTATAATTATGATTAGAATGAGCATCAATGAGAGAATTTTTAAAGCCCCCTTAAAGCAGTGACATTAACTTTCACTTCAAAGAAAAAGGTTCTCACTTAGATTTTTTTCAATAGGAAATAAACAATTCAAGTTTTCTTTCTTGCACAGGAAACTCACAGTATTATGAAAGTCCTCAATGGTAAATTCAGTGAAGCCTTCCTTAACCAGGTCCAGTTTAGTTTTAGATGCAACTGCTTTAAACCTGAAGTGATAAAATAGTATTCATAAACCATGTGAATATTACAACTATCATTCTGACTAGAGCTGAAAACAGTACAGAGACAAGAAAATTTGACTTAATTCACATCGCAAAATTGTGCAAAACAGACTCAAAAAGTTCAAGATGACAGAGGTGTGGACATGAGTTTTGAGACAGACGCACCACATAGTCAAAAGAAACCACTGTGACACTCACTTTTGAAGTTCTTTGCTGTCATCTAGCAAGGACTCGAGATGTGCAAAGCCAAAAGCTCTGTAGAAACAGTTCCCATCTGGTCGTGTCTTACGAATGTATGAGTATTTTTTATACAGGTCCTTCAACAAAACAAAATGAAGAATTGCTTCAGAAAGTAAAATCAAAGGCAATTGCAGTGAGTCTGCAAACCACAAACAGTTTTGTTTTGAGGCTCTGCATGCAATGACATCCTGGACTGTGGAGGAAGTGCGCCCTGATGTTGGTGCAGTAACCTGAGAGCAGGTGATGTGGTTTAGCTGACCTTGATCTTGAGCTGGTAAACTGTGTCATCGTCAGCGTACTCCTTCTGCAGCACCGACAAGTCCTGTCTGTCCGACACTAAAGGGTTAGTGTTGGCTATCTAGACACCCACACACACACACACAAAAAATAAAATGAGTGCATGTACTGCAAGCAGCTTAACTCTGCTGTGAGCTGAGCTCAATAATCTTGACAGGGGTTATACATTTAACATATAAAATTAGTAGTAGTTTTAGATTTTGTTCAACACAGCTTCCACTGCAATCTTTGCTATAATGAAATAACTTATTTGATTATTAGGTCAAGGCTGTGCAAACAAATTTAACAGTTACATTGACAAGTCAAGGTTAATGCCACTGATTAAACCAAAGCTTAATTCAGAAGTTATCTTTTGCATTTCAACTAAACACCAAATGCTTACTGAATAAATACAAGTCACTGGATCAGCATCTTTGGTGTTGACAGGTGCATATCAAGGCTTAAGCTGTGTACTCAAATCAGGTGAGTATTTCTCTCTAACTGCAAAGAACATGACTCAGATCTAGAAAACTGCTGATCCTGATGCTTGCAAGCAGAATGATGTCAGGTCAACTAGTGTATGTTACCAGAAAAAAGGAAAATGGCCTTTGTCTATAAAGGGATATCTCACCTCCTGCTGAATTCTGTCCTGTTGAGCAATTATGGCCTCGTCATATGCAAGGCAGTTCACTCCTGCAAGAGAAATGGGACAGATTAATTAGGACTTCAGGAGTAAATACAGATAGGCAACAATAGCACACCTTGTAGAAGGCCAGCGATGGATGACTCCATATAAATCATTTAATGACATGAGTGGCATCGGGATATTTTTAAAAATATGCAAGCTGTACAGGGTGCGTTATGCAGATGTAAGATGCGAGATGCACCTGCTCCACGCTTAATCAAAAACAAAGTCAAACTATTCGATGCACGTTAAAAACGATAGTATTTGTTTAACATGCTACAGCTATTCGCTTGGTCGCTTATTAGCGAAGATATGCTGTTTAAAGTGCACTTAACGTGTACATGTAAATCTGGCTGCAGCGTGCTGTTTCTACAAAACCCAGAGAAAGAACAAAATGTACAGATATTATGCAGCTGAGGATCCCACAGACATACTATCCTGTCAAATGAGGTCAATACATCCAATGATATTCCATTAAATATACTATATCAAATCTCGTGCCTGAATCTCTAACTTAAAATGGAAAAATCAGTTCACTGCCGTCATGTTTTGAAATATAATAAATGAAGACAGGAGTAAAGAGTTTACAGAGACAGTTAGCTACATTTTGTCTCTGTTTTGAACATCTACCTTAAACAAAACTAACCGCAGCCGCTTCAGCCCACAGTCTGCAATGTAATGCAAGAAGTTAACGGGAATCCACAGAAAAACAAGCTAACCACTGTCTGCTACATCTGGCTGGCTCGACCTGTGCGAAAAACCCCAAAACAAATCGTAACGTTAGTCATGATGAATAACGTGCTTTTAACGACCAAAATAAGCTGTCCTGTCAATAATATTAAGCCTGTACCTTTAACATTTCCTTAACCTAAAAACTCAGGAACTGTCACTTAAGTCTGCTCTGTCAGTAACTAAACAAGCGTTTTTTCTTTGTGTAGCAATGGTAGCTAGCTAACGTTAGCCAACAAGCTCCGGCCTCTGTCTCCCTTTCATCGCTGCACGCCGTTACAAATCATCCTTATCACGGAGAGAGTAACGGGTAAAACGCCAAGTGGACACACGTAAGGTTGGGGACTTCGCTTGCATAAGAAATAACTGCGCTGTTTGTAAGATATGTAATGATAACGGCTTCTCTCACCCTCCATCTCTCCCTGTGATAATTCCTGCTGCTCTTCCGCCATCTTAGCTTTCGAGAACTGTTCCTCTTCTTTGAATTAGGCAGACTAGATGCTGCAATGGCAGATTGCTGCCCTCTACTGTTCACTTAAAATGTTCTATGGACAGGTGTTTATACCTTTTTAGATTGTGCAGTTTTATACAGATGTTACATCAGTGTCTTCATTTAGTGCAGTCATCCAGAAAAAAACAGTAATTCTAGCTTATCCATTGTATTTCAGCACCTCACTCCTTGGAAGTAGGTAATCCTTGGCCAAAGAACCAAAGGGACCTGCCAAGTTCATGTATTAATCGCTAATTTGTCTGGCATGCCAGCTAATTCAATCTTAGACTGGTAAGATGGTGATGTTATTACTGTCTCGGAGCTCCCACGGGATAACCATTAGCATGTTTACCAATCAAAACAGTCCAATCCTCGATCCACACAATGTCCAAACCTCAGTTTTGTTATGACAAATGATAATACTTATACTTTAATTTTTTAAGCAAAAAAGCCCTTGCTTTTGTAGTCATTGTAACCATGTATTCTGTCATATTTCTTTGAATGACATGTTTACGATTGGGGATGGCCTATTGCACGTCACTTTCAATTCCTTCCTCATAGACAGAATTCTTTAACCACTGTGTTTCCCCTGTTTTCTCTGCACAACCATGTGTGCAGGTACACATATTAGATCCACTTCACATCCTGCTTTGTAAAGTCTGTTTAACACTGTATACATCTTTTCCAACGATCATAACAGATCTGGACTCAGATTTGATTTTTCTTATTGTCTTTAAAGCTACTGCTCACTGCGTGTGACTGAGTTATCTGGTTTATTGACCTCTAAAAAAAAGTAAGTCTTGTGTCATGCATACATAACCAATAACTGAAATAACTGCCGACCAGTCAGATTTGGCTTAACTACCCACATTTTTTTATTTCACACTTTAATGCCCCTGTATGTAGGCATTGGTGTGTGTTCTATGTCACTCTTCATTTAAACCCTTTTCGGTAACATTTTAAAGAGAAAGTAAAGATGTAACCATACACTTTCACATTTTGATTTCGCAATTTCTTCATATCACGTCTTCTGATTTATGATTTATTGGACCACTCTAACAGAACGTGTTTTCTAATTCTGCATCAACTTATTTATTACAGACTGCCAGGCAGAGACAAATTTGTTTATGCGTGTATTTATTGTTTGGTATTCTTAATGTATTCAACCCTTTTTCATCAACATGGACTTGGTTTCACTGTGGTTTGAACAGTATTGAGCATTTTCACCAAAAATAAACTGATTTATAACCCCAAAAAATTGGTTCCCAGCAGGAACCAAAAGATAGCAGGTTTTTTTTCCCAGAATTAAGTGGGCGTGTCAAATTATATAGGTCATTGTAAGTTGTGTAATGCCCTCTGTGATGACATAGTTTTGATTTTAATGGTTCCACTCAAGACCAGTGGAAATGTGAGCTATTTGCTACATGGTTCCCAAGTTCCCAGAGTCCTGAATGGAACTGTTAAAGCACCAGCTGTCAGAAACTGATGCAGCTTAAGTGGACTGACTCCGTGCCATTTAAAGCCTTCACAGTTATAATGTTTTTTGCTAGAGATCTTTAGCCAGATTTCTTAACGGCACAACATAATACACAGATTGTGCACCCGTACAAGAAACAGGTGAGTGAGTAATGCCCACAGCTCATTTTGGCTATCCTAATGAAATCTGGCCATGCACAAGGCATATGCGATCTTTTAAATTAAACCATGCAAAAAAAATTTACAGGAAACTCAACAGACAGTTCAGTGCAGAATAATTATCAGTGAAAATCACTCATATTTTGATATACCAGAAAACTTTTTAACCAAGAACTTGTGTTTGATGTACACTAGAAAACCACAGACATTTATTTCCCATTAACACACACTAGTACCCATGCAGAGTTGGCAAAATAAATGAAAATCCAGGCATGTGACCAGGACAATCATTTTCCAGAATCACAGTGGGATGCAGAGTCTTGCAGTTTGGAGGCTAATTAAGATTCCTGCACTTTCTGGTTGAACTCATCAGGGGGCAGTGTCTGCAACAAATACAACCTACGTTCAAACTTAATGACATTCATCTGTTGCATGTAGCTGGTGGGTGCTGACGCACCATCCCAGCATTCTTTTAAATCAACGCTTTCAGCTCATATGTCTTTTGACATTTCTGTCAAAAAAGGAAGTATTTACAGAGGGTAACACGACTCCAAAAAGAACAAAATAATACTTCATATTTGCCAAAAAAAGCAAAAGTAATTTTTTTTTAACATTTTCTCTTTGGCACATTGCAAAATGCTTCCCATATGAGGGCTGAAGCACAACCCAACAATACTTAGAACTTATATAAACAAAGTAATTCAAATATTATTCCTTAAGCAAACCTTACATGCTTCTCCGAAAAATCTACAACAGTTCATGTCCAAAGATCCCTCTGAAAAAAGACGTCTCCCTGTCAGATACAATATGTCCACAACAGTGACAGCTTCTTTGTCTCTGGAATAAGAGTTTGAATGTATTCACAAAAGTAGCCCTATCAAGCAATCTAGTAGCATTAAAACCAGTAAAAAAAAAATGTAAATTAATATATTTTACAAACATTTGGCAGCTTTTCCAACTTGCATCAACTGTACACGTGTGCGCACACATTAGGGGCCACAACATATCTGCACTTGATTTAACTGAGTGTGTTTGTGCATGTTTAACATGTAAAAAAAGTGTCTTAATTTCAATCTAGGAGCAATATATGTTGACTATCTCTGTACTATAAGTGTGTGTGCATAAAATGTTAATGTTAGTGTAAGTTTTGGTGAGCAAGTTTCCTTTTTTTTTATCTAATCCAAGCTGTTTCAGTCCCTAAAGAAAAGACACAATGACACTAAGACAACACAGAGGTATGCATGTTGCAAGAGAGAAACAAGCCCATGGTTTACAGCACATCCCAATTCTTATGTAAAGGGGATTCAACACAGAGCATTACTGAAGAAAAATACACACTCAATAGAGATGTCTTGCAATCTCTATTTCTGATGTACCAACAGTCCCACAGCTTTGTCTCCTTCTTCTGCATGTCCTGATTTTCTACTTTACTTGGTTTTAGGGCTCTCAACATCCATCCCAGAAGGTAGGACAACTGCTTTTATCCGTAAGGTACAGTTTGTCAGAGAAACAGATCCTGGATTGTGGAATCTAAGCAAGGAATATCGCCTGCGATTAAAAACTGCAGTAGCTGCACTGAAAATATTGCAACAGTGTCTTTGTTTGGGCCAGTAATCCCAAAGAATACGCAACATATTAGCCATACATCAGGCAGAGATCTGGGAGTTTCCAGAAGATGCTCTTGAGCAGACTCATCCTAGTAGTAGCTTTGTTATGTTGCACCATGTTACCACACAGTGAAGTAGATGCAGAAATGTAGTCATGGTGCAGATTTTTAATGGCCACAAATTGTTCTTCTGAGTTCTGACCCAAGCTTTTTTCTGCATTGAAACCACTTCCAACACCAAAGCTGGCCAGTCTTGTGGCTTCATGTGTTATTTTCCAGCTGCCTGCTAAACAATTTGGGCCTTGTGGATTATGGAGGCGTGGGGATTGACCATAGTGGGGCTTGGTCTTGGTTTGGGCCTGATGGTGCCGTTAGTCTGCTGAAAGCGCTGTGCACTGTGAACCTCGGACATGTGGGAGCTGTTGGTCTCACTGTCTTGGTCATCAGGATGCTCCTGACTTGCCGGACCCCCCAAACCTTCATCCACTTCATCCTCATCATCTGTCACTGGTGGGTAGCTGCAGCTCAGAGGAGGGTGCTGGTGACTTTTGGCGACACTTCCTGGCCGTGAGCCCCCGTCTGTTGGGATAATGGCACTGCCATTAAGCTGTCTTACAATCTCAGTAGACTGTACCACTGGGAATGGTGATGGCATAAGAGGAGGGTGGAAACGAGATTCCTGCTGCAAAGACACAGTGCATACACACTTTTTAATTTGATTATTATTAAGTGGCTATGCATACGTCAATAAACTGGGTGAGTTGCATTCTGCTCTTTGGTGAAATCAGGCTTTGACTTGCCCAGAAACACCCAAGTAACGTACCAAAGACATAGTGCTGTTCCTCACATATGTCTCCACTCTCAGTCGGTTCTCCTCGTCTCTATCCAGAAGCCTGTCTCTTCCCCTGCGTGAGTTGTTGTGCAGGACTGGTCGACCAAGGGAGTCAAACGCTCCCACTACTCCCACCCGCCCACCTGAGATAGTAGATCGGCTGTCACGGCAGCGAGCCTGCTCCTGTCAGGGCAGAGACAGACACTTCTCAGTTTTCACACAAACACTGATCAGACACACAGATTTCTTTGTGTCTTGCTCCCCTTATTTAAACTAAAGTGACTGAAACGTTAGAGTTCAGTTCATTTAATGCAGCAGAAGCCATAGTGGGATAATTTAATTCCAATGCAAAGTAATGAATGAAAACAATGGTTCAACATAAAGTACATGTGCTGAACTTCCTGGTATCAGTTCTCTTTTCTAAGTCTCTGCATGAAAAATTCTAAAATGTTTAACTATTTCTTTACATTCATCCTTCCTTAAAAATGTTATCTCTGTCAAATAAAAATTTGAATATTAACAGATATGAAGAAGAAAGTTTCAAATAATACATTTTTAAAATTGATAAATTTGTGTATTGGATTTAAATTAAGCTTATGGCTTCAGAAATAAATACCAATTACACGGCTCTATGAAACTTCCCAGGAAATGAATTAGAAATTATTTGACCATAAAATAAAGCATGTTAAAGGTTATTTTCCCTTCAGGGAGAAAAATGCTAGAACACAAGAGAAAGAGACGGTAAGATTTTAGCAGTGAAGCTAAGTGCTTGAAAGGTCAAAGTAGAGGAGTGCACCCAGTAGCTAGGTGTTTCTTTTGACATGTGGGTGGGGAACACAAGTGCAGCAGAGGCTGTGGGTCCAGCATGTATTCATGAGAGCAGTGGAATGAAGGGAAGAGAAGACAGTATACAGGCTTCAGAACACCGTCCATGTGAAAGTCAATATTAAAGTAGAAATGAAAGAAGAAGAATCAACAAATCACTCATGTAAATGCATTATAAGTATGTTTCCCCTCGTGGGAAACTGACAATGCTCTTGATCACTTGCAGCCCCTAACTGCCAATTTAGAGCAGTGAGATTTATATACCTATATAAACACACTCTAACACACACATCCAAACACATGATCCCCTCTAGGCTTACAGAGGGGTGAGAAAAGTGAACTGCAATTACCTTGTACAGAACCCTGTGATTCAGGTCAGTAGTATTATGAGATATCATGGATTAAATCAAAGGAACATTTTGGGAAACATGCTTCTTTTCTTTCCTCCTTAAGGTCTGCCTATCACTCTCATATCTGTAGAAAACTATGAACCAGCGTTAGGTTAGTTTAGCGTAGAATGTCTGCTGGCTATAGTGTAATGTTTAACAAACAAACATGAGAGTAAGATCAGTTTTCTCACCAAACTCTTAGCAAGTAAGAAAATCAGTACATTTCCCAAAAGTCAAACTATTTAGGTGTGAATCCACAGAGGTTGATTAGGATGTTTTAATAAATTAAAAAGCCATGCTCTAGGAGTAATATTTCCTCCCCCAAAAAGGATCTTAAAAGGAGCTCATAGGTCTTCAAAAATATGATGTGTCAATATCTGAGATGCACTACATTCAGATTTGAAATGCTGAAGCTCAAAACTTAGCCATCTGGCATCTGGACAGTAAAGCCTCAGTCCCTGGCCCAGGCCCTGCATGCAGAGTTAGATAGATACGTAGACTGACCCCGAGGGAAGACAGGCTGGTCCTTAAGGTGCCCTCCACCCTCAGAGGGATGCTTTCCTCTAGCTGCAACAAGAAGAAAAAAAGAACTGAGTTATATGTGGGACTGGGAGTAAGGACCCAAACACTCCCTAAATCCTAAACCCTAAAACAAAACAAAAAAAATCCTTGCCTCTAAAATCAAAACTTTCAAGCCCACTCACTTGTTTCTTTAGAAAGACAAATAAAGTAGGTCAAACAATGACTCATGACAGACAAGATAATAGCATTTGACTGCCACCTTCGACTGACACTCATGGTTTGAGAATTCGGCGTACTTTAAAGTAAAATTTCTAAATAAGAACCTTGAATTATGAGAAGCATATGGGAGCAACAGTCTCCTGATTCTGATCAATGGTGTCATAAAGTCTGACAGCCTGAATCAGGTCATGCAGACAAAGGAGAAAACATAAGATGATGATGCTTTGGTGAGACGGTATGTTGAATGAGAAAAGAATAACTGAGTAACAGTACCCCTCCTCTGACATCTGTGCTGACAGAGTTCATTCTCCTGAAGGAAGCTTGCCTGGAGAGAGTGCTTATTTCCTCCCTGAGAAACAAAAAAACCAGAGAGAAAAAAGGAGAGAAATGTTTAAATGATGGCATACTGTAAAGTGACAGACTTCCCCTGTGAATCATATGTTTCTCTTATTAACATTTTAAGTTTAAATGTAGTTCAAGCTGCATATTTTGAATTTTTATTTAATTTTCAAGTATTTTTCCCTCTCTTTGCCATTATTTCACTTATCCCACACAGTCCTCTGACTGAATTTCACACTTTTCGTTGCTGTAATTCTGAAAACGCTCTACTAATAGTTGTTATACACTTGATAATCTTGATGAATTCCATCCTTAGTTATTCTTGTCATCCTAATCATCCCTGCAGAAACTGTTTCAGTTTAATCTTATCTTATCTCATCTTAATTAAACATCATGTTATTTCAACGTACTTCCTCTCAATCAGCTCCCTCTCCAGTTTCTTGTTCTTCCGTTTGTGGTGGCAAGTGAGGGTGATGATGACAATTAGCATCAGGATCAGCAGCCCACCGGCCACACCCCCCACGATGATCATCAGCATGTTGTCATTTGTTTTTTGCTCCGCTGGAGATTCTGTAAAGCAGAGAGTCAGCAGGGAAGCAGAATAAGCTGGATGTGTTCATGTATTCTATCAGTTATCATCTTAATAGTCATAATATGTGATGTTATCAGTGCTGCCACCAACCTGTCACACTGATATCCACCTCCACCTTGCTTGCTCCCACTTCATTCTTCGTCTCACACTGATAGGTGCCTCCGTCTGACAATCGTATGGGTCGCCCAAAAGTTAGTGTCCCATTTGGGTGGGGAATCACACCTTCTGGCAACTCTCTACCCAATCTACAAATAGAGAAAAGTCAAGTTTAAATTACAGCCTTTAAATTAACAAAAGGACCTTTCCTTTATTTTTATTAATAACTTATTTTTTACTTTATTTTAATCTGAGTTCTTTTATTTTTTTTCAAATATTTTTAAACTCTTTGAATGTGGAGATTTTGTAGTATATTTCAAAGAGTGTCTTAAATTGTAAGGCATTATAAAAAGGGGTTGAAAATTGAGTGTCACTGTTTTAGTAGGCCACGTCCTCCCCGGCATTGTAAATGCTTACAAAGACAAAAATTGCAACACCCACACTAATATTTGGATGAAATGGAAACACCTTTGATTGTTGCAATGCCTTTTGCCATTAATCCCTATTTAAACCACAATATGTTAATGTAATAACAATCACACCTACTCACATGATATAGGTAGATTGAGCAATGTTGGAAAACACAGCAAAATGATGCTCTCTGTTGCCTTCAATCTACTGTTCTACTGTTCTCCTTTACAAAAGCATAAACCAATCCATTCTACTGCTCTCCCTGTTTTCATGTCCTGCTGATGTAGCAAAAACACATTCTCCCTCATTACACAGCTCACACACAGGCTCACCACTAAACTATGTTTTATATACAAATCTATACAAAATGCGCTTGCATGAAAGGTATAATTGTTCTGTAGGCACACAAATTGCTCACTGTGTAGAAATAAAGCTCTTCTTTTGTGACATAAATCTGTCTACTGTGTCCTACTGTATTTTTATTTATTTTGCATTTTAATTTATTGTAGTTCTGCTTCCTCTTAAGATGCAGAACAAACTGAAGAAGGTGACAACACGCTGTCTAGAGGGATCACATTAAATCTCAATATATCCCCAACCACTCTTGTTAAAAATGCATAAAACCCTTCATTCAGCAAAAAGTAAAAGGAGTTCCTGTTTGAATGCCTTTCCTCTTGTAACAATTTTACTCTTGGTTGAATAATAAAAAAAAAAAAATTACACACCTTATTTAACTTTTTGGAAGTCTGGTTTCACAGGATTAATCAGAGCGAAAACATCTGCTTTTATTTTTAAAGCCTTCCTTTTTTCAATTTTACAAGAATGCCGAGTTAATCCGCCCCCCAAGTGTTTGAAACCGCCACATAATTCCTGGCAGTGTGACTCAGGGAAAATGTTTGCGATGAGCAGCACAGTTCAGGGTGTTGCCTCAGTGTTGTTGTTTTGCACATATTTGATTTAATCCATTTGAACAGACTCGACCTTAATGTTTACCTGTCAGCCCACACTGCCCCAGAAATACTGGTTGTCTTTATTATTATAGGAATATATGTACTGAAATGAAACAAAGAGGCCACACCTACTTGTACATACTGTATTCCAAAGTGCAGAGTTACACATTTTTCGTTACTTTTAGGAAAAACAGACTGTTTGTTCCTCTTGCTCAATAGACACACCTTAATGATAACATCTAACACAAATCCAAACGCTCTGCTTCCTTTTCCTCTACTAACCTCTTCATTCACCCTAACCCCTCTGGCTAACCTGCTCCAACTGCTCCATCTGCCTTTATCAGGGCTGCTCATCCCTTTCCCTTTTTCTCACATCCCCCTCTTCCTCCCTCCTTCGTGTGAAACTGTCTAATCTGTCTGCTCTGCGCGCAAGCCGCAACAAGACGCTGTGACACCGGCTATTACTTCACCTGACGCCTTCTATTGACAGAGCCAACAGGTTTGCCCGCTGCTACAGCTGCCGCACGTGTGTGTTTCTGTGTGTATATGCGTGCATATGTGCGTGTGTGTGTGCGTGTGTGCTCATATGAAATGGGTTTGTGAATAAGGACGGTATAATTGTAACTTGATCTTGAGTGGTGACAGTTTTGCGTGTGTGTGTGTGACTGTGTATACCTACATTCTCATGAGTGTGTATGTCTGTATGCTTGGTGAGTATCTGGAAAGCCTTACTCACAAAAACTTATTTCCCAAGCTTTGTTCCTGTGATTAAGAGCTACTAACACGAACATCATCATCTTGGAAAAATACTCAAATCAGGGGAAACCTCACCAAAAATATTGTGCCAACATTTTTTACCCATTACGAGTCCCATCGTTTCATCTGTGTGTGAGGAATTTCTCCCTTGGGGCCCAACTGTCACTTCCCATAATGTGATTGAGGTCTCTTTCCAGCCACTTTTCTGTGCTCAGTTCTTTTTTGTCTCCTAGCCAAACTTCACGCCACACCCTGAGAGTGTCTCACTCAAAGGTTACACATGAATAGGATAAATATTTTTAAATTAATTTTTATCCCTATAAAAACATTCCCAGTTGTTTACTTACATTCAAGTAATTATTTTTTTATTGCAAGTTTTTGATATTTCATGTTTATTAATTATACAATTAACACTGTCTAATTAATATTAATGAATACTAATAAAAACTTTTTTAATAAAGCATCTATCAGAAAAAAAAAGTTTACTGTAGTTGCTTTTCTTACATGTTAAATCCTGGCAGCAGAGTTTTGTGTCAAATGAAGCCTTTGAATGTTTTGTTTGCTGGTACCAAAATAAAGAACATTAGAATAGTCAAATATGGAAGAGATAAAGCACTGAAAACCATTTCCACCACTCATTGGGTTGATTAGTTTTTTCTGATTAGAAATATACTCATTTGAACTAAATCCACACAGATATGAGGATTTTGTATATTTTAGATGTTTTGGGTTTGTTTTAGTTCAGAGGAGGATATTATTACAGGAAAATAATCCAAAATCTGAAAACTGTTCAGTGTGTTAAAAAAAAAAGAAGAATTACACCTAAAGTGTCTGCCTTAAAAGCACCAAAGGAAGTGGCTTAAAGACGACACCAGTAGCTTAAGCAGAAGTTGAAGTATTTGAGCCAAACCCTCATCTGGGATTAAAGCTGAGCAGCAATGTGCTGCATGTGAAATGACACATATAACATTTGAATCGGCCTCCACTCAGGCAGCAGAAGCAGGAGGTGACAATGCCAGGGCTTGTTGGTCAAGTCATGTGGAAAGGGTGGAGATGCAACTCTACTACACTGAAGAAACATATTTAAACAGAACAAACTGTATACTAAAAATGATCAGGCCACATGAACAGTAACTAACTCTGAATATTTTGGTTTAAGAATCTATACGTTTTAGTATTATTGATTCCACAGAACTTTGTATAGGATACAGTTGATAATTCTCAGATAAAGATGTCCTTTAGAGTTTTCTTGTAAACAAATGCTATGTTTCAGTCAACGTTTCTCATTAAAATGCCCTGTATTTATCCTAAAGGTCTATCAAGAGTATTGGGAGCATTTTCTTCCTCATTTAAAGTTTGCCTAGCTGACTTATTAAGTAGGCCTATTGCAAAACCTCCATTTTTTACATCTATGTGACCAGCTAGCAATCTACCTTTTTGCCATTTGTGGGTGCATCACGTTAGTTTTTATGCACCTACACCTGTAATCAGCCAATTAGTGGAATACTGTTAACAAACTGCAGAAAACTGTGAGCTGGACTGTGATAAAAAAAAAAAGAGGCCCACTCATTAAAACATTGCTTTATAGCACTGCTAGTGGCCAAAAACCCTGTAAGATATCTTTAACTTTAGTCTGACCTGCCCGGAGCAGAAACTACTCAAATTTGCATGTAGCCACGTGAGCATCATTTGAATTTTTTTATCAAACCTTTGACTGATCTGAGATACAATGCAAAGTATTATTTATTTTAAACCAGACAAGGCCAGGTCCATAAAAATGCGAGGGTGTACAGTATGCTAGTAAGTCCAAAAATGTTAATGGACCTTTCTTGAACACATTAACTTTGAGATCTGAAGTCTCAAGGTTTGGGCTCATGATTATGTTTTTTAAAATGCCTCTTAGTTTGGTAGCTAGAAATGTTAAAATGATTTTATATGCTAAGTGTGAATTATATTAATATACAGTGAATGAGTGATCAAATAGATCAGTTCCCTTAATTGATCTGAACTGTCAGTAACTTCATGCTACTGTAAGAGCAACTGTAACTTAAATTTATCCCTGAGGATGACCTGAGTGCAACCTCACTGAACTTTCCATCTTCACTCCTGATTGGTGAAATCACAGCAAAAATAATTGATATAATTACTCTCAAAGTCACGAGAACAATTACATTGACCAGACACATCAGACAGTTAGTCACACAAGTACCAGACAGCCTGATAGGGAGGCGGGTCCTACTCTACCTGATCCAGGTGAAACTCTGTGGTTTGGGGTTTCCTCCACTCACACACCTCAGGGCAGCATTATCCAAACCTACGAACCAGTCCCCATTGTAACCAGACACCTCTGCATTTGGAGGGACTGAGGAGGAAAAAAAATACCAGTTTTGTTTGTATAAAGCAAGTCAGGGTTAAAATAGGCATTAACAGAAAAAGAAATACCATGATCACACTGAGGCTTAATAGTCAGACTTTTTTTGCTGATGCAGTTATAAAGGATAACTTTAAATTAATGCAAGTTTTAAACAAAAACAAAAATACAGTAACATATATTTTCTCTATTTTTTTTATAGTAAGGACATGTAGATACAGTAAGTCAGCCCGAGAAATACAGAAATGAGTGTGAAGTGACAAGAAGTCATTTCCTGCTTTAATGTGATTCTGACAGTAATATAAACAGGAAGCAACACTCTGAAGGTGCTACTTAAATGGGTTGTATCTTATTTTTGACAGTGTGTGTTAGAGTGTATTATCTGCATGTTCCCTCAGGTCAATTCAAACCTTAATCTGTTTATAATGTAACACTGCCTTTGTATTATTCTGTTAAACACTCACAGTGCACCACCAGGTTGTTAGTGATCCTGCGGGGGCCCTGAAAAGTTGGATGCCACACCAGACAGTCCAGCTTCTTGCCATTCATGTTCCTCAGGGGGTGCAGGGAGTAGTGTGAGGTAACTGCCCCGCTGTCGGAGGAGCGATTGATGGACTGGCCATTCAGCTCGGTGTCCCAGGAGAGGCGGGGAGGAGGGCGGGCTATAGAGCGACAGGAAGCGGCCTGCCGATAAGTCTGTCCTTCCACCAGAATCACAGGGTCCAGGGAGGAGATGGGAATGGCTGGATGCGGGATTATTGATCAGAGCAAAGAATATGATGATAAGTAAACACATTTTGCAGGTATTGTTGAATACATTTCAGTCAGCCTCTTATGAAGAGCAGTTCCCTCTGCATGAACACAAAGTATTTGTCAAAAAATTGAAGTGATTTTTGTTTATTTTTATTTCTAATTTTAAGTGGCAAGACCTGGATGGAAAAAGTGATGGTCATATATTTATTATACTCCAATTACAGTTAAGTAATATTTATATCAAAAATTAAAGCTCATCGTTGGTATCATTTGTTTATGTTGCAAGGTCACTGTCAACTAAATGTGATCAAACACTATCTTTACAGTGCTGAGTAGGCAGATCACATTGGTTAACAAGTGGTAAATTGAGTGCTGAATTGCAGTTTGATAACAAACAAACTTTTGTTATTTTTTCAGAATTTCAACGCCTAGTTTCAGTGGAAGAATTACATAAAAATGTCACCAAAAAACGTATTAGATTAAAGATTTAATTTAAAAAAACTTGTTGTAATTAGTTTCTTGATCATGTAAAATTACATCATTTTTCATACGCTACACATTGATCACCTTATTAGGAGAGTACCAGATGCTTGACTTGGCAAATACGGAGTGAGCACGTAACTGGTATTATGTATAACTACTTTCTTAGTCACATAGTAAAACTCATCATGCTTGGAGTATATGTGACTTTAGTTGTGCAATTTTGCAAACACACAAACACACTGTTGCCAGTGTCATATCCATTCCTTTCATAAGTAGAAAGAACTTTGCAATGGTTATCATTTTTCCTTATGCAACATTTCATTAAGACTTCAGCTGCTGCAGTAACAAACTGTTATTCCAATAAATTGCAGAGTCAAGAAGGAGGGACTCACTCCAAACGATGAGCGACATTTCTTGATCAAAGTTGCCTGAAGGGAAGGTGTTGATATGGCAGGTGTATTTCCCCTCATCAGTGACCTCTGTGTTCATAATGACCAGAGATGAGTCCACAGTGGGGTCGCTGCTTTTAAAGCGCACACGTCCAGACCACGGTCCAAACGCTGCAGATGGAGAGAGGAAGAAAAAGCAGGAGAGAAAGTGAAAAAAGGAAGGAAGAGAAATTTGGAGAGAGAGAGAGTTAAAGGACCGTGTGAGGAAGGATGTGACACAAAAATTAAGTTCAGCAAGTTCAAAGCAGACCTCAGGGTTTCTCTTGTCACTTTTAGTTCTATGCACATGCCTGCACACTTGAAATTGCATTTATGTTCTGGGGGTTTGGCTGAGGGTCTCATCCAGCATGTCTCACATTCACAATGGGTATAAACCTCCTAAATCAACACAAATGTTGCAGTATATCACAGTTCCAATTGTCAGTGTCTTTTATAGTCCACAGTTCTTTAACATTTTTAGATGGTTGTGAACATTTGTCTTAAAGTTCTAATAGTTCTATGTTCAGGGGAAAAAAAGCCTCCAACAGACACTTTTTGACTGAAACTAACACTTCAGCCTTTAACCCTCTACTGCTAGAAAATCTGCTTGGTGGCATGAGTATATAAGAAGTTCTAACAGGAAAGAAAAAGGGAAGTCATTCAGTGTGCAGCTGTAAAGTGACCATGACATGAGCAAGAAGGCTGCAAGAGAGACAAAAGACAACTAACCTGTCTGTCCATTTGTATGATGTGCAGTGATGATCTGCTCCTTGGTGGCATCGGCTTTCTCCATATACCAGGTGACCTGCACCACAACGGTTTCTGCATCTGGCTTGTACCGACAGGGCAGGACAGTATCCTCTTCTGCCAAGGAGCGTATGGAATCGTTTGGGGGGACATCCACAAAGTCTCCCTTTATTACTGTAACTGAAGATGAAAAGAGCAAGTAGTAAAACACATCTGTTTAAAAAGTAAAAGCAATGTAGAGAGACAGACATCAGTCCTCCCATGCTGGTTAAATTATGTACAATGTCATGACACTGATCTTAAGAACAATACAGCCTCTTTGAGCTTTTTGAAAGATTTTTGGACAAAGAGCAGTTCACCCTGAAAATTTTACAACTTAATAAGGCAGCTTCTATTAGGAACAAGTTTATTTTACAAAGCACTATGCACTTGCTATTGGAAAATAAGGTTTAGCTGTACTAATTTCTCTTTGCTGACCCTTCAAGACCAAACTAAGTACATTGGCTACTTGCTAATTTCTGGAGTCTGGAGTAGAATCAAGCTAACATCATTTTGATCGAAGATTGTTTTTTTGTCATTAAAGCTTGCCAGTTGGCTAAATTGTGCTCAAAATAATCTGTAAATATATCATTTCAAATCAACATCAGTGCTGTTATATTATCACCAACTGTCAGTGTTTCTCTTTGTTAACCTGATGGCTGCTTGTTCTCAAATGAAAGAACACAGGCTTGGCATTACAGACAATACATTTTTATGGAAAGCAGCCAACAGTGTCAAAAGCTGTTGCTATTACAACAGCCCATTATTCTGAGTCTCAGTACTGTTTTTGACTGACTTTTTGTCTAACACCAACCATCCAACCAACAGTCTAACCCTGGCCTATACCAAGCAACAAACAGCCAATCAGAAGGACATTAGTGGATTTTTTAAACAATTTTTCTGAACGCTGGGAATCGGAATAATGGACAGTGCCCAATTAATCTGCATTAGATCAATCAGAGGTTACTTTAGGGAAAAGCTAAGTAGGAGTTACTACTCATTTTCCATTGCAAAGTTAAGAAAGAAATACCAATGATTCAATAACTCTACTCCAAAAGCCAATTAGCATAGCTTGAAACAAAGGAAAGGCCGACTATGTGAACCATGTAATCTCTGTAATTTGTTTTAATACAGTAACTAAATTGTGAATATTGCCAGTTGTGGTTTGACAAGATTCTCAGTGCCAAATTACTGGCTGGGTGCAGCAAGTGTGGCTAGCTGTTTCCTTTTGTTACCAGTCTCAATGCTACGCGAACTGAATGCCGACTGTAGCCTCATTTTTAACTAACATGTTGGAGTGATGCCATTCTTCTTGTCTGACACTCCGTAGAAATGCAAATAAGACTTCCTGAAATGTCAGATCTTCTCTAATATTGCATTTCCTTAGGTTTGTGACCACACCAATGTTTTGACATTCCTGTGAACCAAATCACATGAGAAAATACATATTTGTAACCTTGCAAGGCAGCTGGACCACTGAGATTTCGAGTCTAAAATCTCACAGGTCAATCTTGAAAAGCTCCAAACGGATCAATTTTATTCATCACTGGACCAATCAGCGTCCTTTGAGAGAAAAAGGGGTGGTAGCTACAGGTGTGGTTTTGTTTTGATGAATGTTAGAAGCAACTACAGGCTTGTAAATAATGACAGCCGCCAAAAAGGTTAGCGTGGATGTTGCAAAAGATATTTACTCACTAAAAGAAGAGAAAAGAACGGCACTGAAAGCTCTTTTTGATGGAAAATATGTTTTCATTTTGGCTTTGGCAAAAGTAATGAATATGAGAGACAGAACGCTGGTCCAGTGGTCTTCCAACTTATTCTTTTGAAACAATGTGCCCCTTCCAAACACTGTATATGGGCTGTTTCCCAGATGGACATGAAATAAACCCTATGGATATGTGAAACATTCCATCTCGTGTGTCAGGTTAACATTTTTGTATTCAAACTTTAACTTTTGAATTTCAAGGTGTTGGAAGCACACTTGGGATTCAAAGAGTCGACACAGAGTGAAGACTGAAGAGATGGGGGGAGGAAGAAAACAGCACATCTGTTAGAAGAGCTGAGTGGAGATATGTCGCTTAACTAGTTGCTCAAGATAAGATTTCAAAGCAAACTTGCGGAGGGTTACCTCAGTGTCTGGACAGAATGAGATGTTCCAAAGGCCTCAGGAGACATATAGAACGTAAAACACACATGACACACAATGTGTATATTGTGCATATAACATCGTCATTGTGCAACACTAACCTATAAACTACAAAGGCTAGCATGGTTCTCTCTCGTTTTTCTAGTTTTATCTCCATCTGCCTGTTTACAGAGTTCACTATCTGATGTAGACAAACCTCACCTTACCATCTGCTTAACTCCAGCAAACACACACACTTAGAGAACACACAGTCATAATCCCTGCAGCATATTTGTTCATTAGAAACTGCAAGTGTGAAATGTTTTTTTTCATCTCTCTGTCAGGTATTTCTCTATTTTCTCTTTGCAGCTGCTGAAATTCAACTTAATTAAGTTTTGTAAATTTCCCGTTATTGATACAAGAGCAATGTTTGCCTCTGCTACCTAAAAGTCTGGACAGGTGTTTCATCATCACCATGTAGACTGTTATTATATAGCTGCTTTTAGCATCATGCTTGTGCTGCTGCTGACTGATTTATTGCAAAAAGGAGCGGTTTCCTGGTCGTAATGACCCCGTTGTGTCTGAAGGAAAACAGCTTGCATGGAAAACAAAACGCAGCAGATTGATACTCCCAAACACTAATGATATATCAGAACAAAACATACCAAGTGATTTTCTGCACTGGAAAACAGCATGGCCGGTATTTTCATCGGTAAAATTGTCTAATCAATAAAAATGGCAAGAGGGGAAACTGGAGATGGTTGCAACAGGGGCCAGTTGTTGCAAGTCTTCAACCACAAGCATGCTGGGGTGATGACACTCTTGTGTCACATGCTTAATAAGACCCCCCCTGTTTTGTTGACTTCTAGAAGACTCGATTAGCATATGGCAGAGTGTGGCCACAATGATCCATCATGGCAGACATGGCGGGGACAAAAACTAACCAAAGCAAAGTAGTCATATCAAAACAGATTACATCAGAGTGTTTTTCATCACACACAAGTAATTGTTAGGTTAACATAAGGTTGGCTTTCCCTACTATTAATGTGTATTGCTTTTACACAAAATAATTACAGCTAGCCTCAATTATAACATCTTAATTTATACATGCACATGTGAACTTAACAGGATAGTTCACCCAAATACAAAAAAAAAAACTAAATGCATATCAATAAACAATTTTTTCAGTATTGCAATTGTGCATATTTTTGGAATATAATGCTTGTTGAGACAAAAAGCTAAACTTCACTGGTGACAATTATCATATTTTAACATGTTGTAACTAATTGTAATAAGTTCAAAATCTAAAAACTTGGTCAGTCTGGTCAAAATAGTTTTTTAAGAAACTGTGGAAAAATGAAAAAGTATAGCAACCATATCCAGACTCTTTCATTTGCTGTTAACCTCTGGCTCATTTTTTCTTTAAACTTTGTCTACATTTTCAGTTTTGCTATTGCATTATCAATTTGACTTAAAACTGAAATATGCATATCATCATTCTGATACTGAAAGTAGGGTTACTTTCACTTACTATTTAGTTTAAAACAATGATGGCGGTATTGTTGAGAAAACTACAGTAAGAGTCTACAGCCTAAAATGCGTGTGACAGCGCTTATAAGCACAGCACTGCTCTGAGCCAGATCCTAACGTCAGGATACCATTTAGTATGTCCTGTGTTCCTGTTTCCTGTTAATGTGCCAGTGAGCATGTTAACTCTTGTTAATTAGCACAATTCAAAGTACAGCCAAGGTTGACTGGCATGTCAGTTTTACAGATCTTAAAACCAATGTAGCTGCCAAACTGAAATTTTAATCTGATGATTGCACAAGACAGAAAGCATGAAGTCATCACCAGAGTATTACAATCCAGCCTGAGAGGGATCAGATTCATGGCCCATTGTTGAGAGATTTCACTAAAAACTACAATTGTGAAACTTAAGGTGGTGGTTTAGAAAAAAAATCTAGTAGTAGTAAAGTAAAGGAAAATAAAATGAAGTAATCGGGATTCATCCTCTTGGGCCTCTGAATATATAAAAAATGAAATGACAACTCATCAAACAGTTGTCAGTCTGGATTAAAGTGATGATAAGAGTGACTGACAGCCTGACTATTTTCATCGGTTCAAATTACAAAGTAAGAATATTAATGAACTTCAAAAACATCCTGGAACAGTTGCTGTCTTTGTTCCACTATTATTGTGTTACAGCAAAACAGTTTCGATCACAACAAATGATCCCTGATTCATGTGTGAACATGACAGAACATGAAAAATGACACTGTTGATCCAAACTAAATATACTGTTAAAAGAGTCAACCTAACTTGCACCAAGGATGAATCTGCAGTGGGGCGATCATGTGTGTCAGTCTCACTCTGAGCAGCTCTCACAGGCATGATTCAGTACCTGATGTGGGAATCTGTTCAGATATGTCAGTGGGTAGGATGTGATTCATGCATTTACCATCATATGTGATGAGTGTACTCCTCAGACAGGTGTGTTTTTCCATGAGTGTTTGTGTGTGCGTGCGTGCGTGTGTGCATGTGCGTGTGTGTGTGTGTTTGGTGTTTGTCACCCTGATGTTCAAGCCTACTTTGGAATCTGCCTGTGCTGCATTACTGGCATAACACCCAGCCAATCCTGCCTTTGGGATCGAAAAAGTTTTTATGCCACATTCTTATTTTCTGTATAATTTTCAGAAATTACACTCCAGCAGAAACATCCCTGACTTTGTCCATTTGATATTTGATATACTTATTGATGCACAATGATACACTGTGTTATAATGTATCATATAGCAGTAGAAAACTCCCTGTTTAGGCTGGGCATTCATAGACCCAGTACATATATCCCATTTACATTAGGCTTAAGGAACACACATACACACACACACACACACACCAGGAGGGTCCACGCAGTTCATCTGAATTAGACAGGAGGTGGGGGGAATTGATGAACAGCAACCTGTTTTTCCTGAAATATCAGACAGCGCGACAAGTGTTTTCTTGAACGGCGCTGTTCCAGTTAAGTCAGGCCCTGAGAAAAGCTGGCCACCTGCCCAGAGTGTACAAAACTCAGCTCATGAATATTCATGAAACGCTGTTGGCCAGCTATTGGTCAGCTTTCATTATCAAGAAAGCTAAAGGTCATTCCTATAGAAGTATTTTCTTTTGAAGACTACATTTTAAATACCAATTTGTGATGTTCTTCCAAACATTACCACATTACCACATTACCATTACCATTCAGCCTGTTGCAAGAGCAGTGTGGATGGATCCACTAGACAATGTAAGAGTATTGTAAGACTAAAACTAGATAACTGGAATACACATTACATATGTGCAATAAAGTTATTAAATGAGAAAATTAAAAATCTGAAGGAATATCATATCTGACTCCATGTAAAGCTTTCTTACCAAAAATCCTGAGGACACAGAGATACAGAACGAGTGTATTCAGCGGAGATGTCATTCTCCTCGGCAGTCACAGTTAACTGAGCGCAATCTGGGACAATTTCAGAGCTGGAATAAAGTTCATCAGTCCAGGTAAAAGTATCCTAAATGACAGGTGAGCATGAAGCACTGAGGTGGACTCATGTCTCGCGCTGCTGGATCATCCTTTGAGTTGGTGGTGAAGTTTCATGAATTCAGTCCTTTTAAAAAGTGTAAATCCTTTCAGTTTGGTGAGGTGCTGCTTTGTCAAGCACACACCATAATGTTTGCCGTTTAGAAAAAAAAAAGAAGGTGCAGCTTTACCTGTTTGGGATACACCTGTTTGTGCTACACCTCCCTTGCTCTCTCTCTCTCTTTCTCTCTCTCTCTCTCTCTCTCTCACTCTGTCTCTCTTTCTTTCACGCACATACTCACACACCTATCTACAAACACAAGACGCACACACACAGACGCACACACATTTGCATCAGAAGTCGCCATTCCGGTTTGGCTGAGGCAACATGACAGTTATTTTCTCGTCTTTACTTGCTCTGCTCGGTGGAGAGGAAGGTGAAAGCAGCCAGTTTAAACTGCGTCCAAATGACGCAGACTGTGTATTATAATAGGCTAATATACCAGGTTAATGCCCAAACAAAAGGTGCCTCCTCCCATTGGAAAAAAGCTAATTAATCCCTAATTTTTAAAAGGGATAATCACAAATGCCAGCTGAGATGGACAACACAGAGACACCATAAAGGTCTTTGCAAAGTAAATCACACAGAAACCAATCAGAGCACTTTTGGTACATTTAATCTCATGTTACTTACATATAATCCAGACATTTAATGGTTTATTCATATAGATTAACTTGTTCTACTAGATCCCCATCATATTGTTTGGTTTTTCCTTACAGTGATACTCTCCTTAATTGGTCACAGGTTTTTAATTAGTCTGATCTTGGCTGAATATGACACAGATGAAATCTTTTTAGGCTTAGTCTTTGTTAAATATATACAATCTGTCAACCACTGTCAGAGGATTATTGTTTTATGTCTTTTGGGGGTTGTTTTAATGACTGGAGGCTTACCACACCCTATAGAATCTTGTTCTGATATACTGTTTCAAAAAGTGACAACATTCTTTATTAAGGAAGTTAAAAAAAAGTGTAGATTTTGTATATGAGTATAACAACTACATGCGTCTTTTTTCAACCTTCTACAAACAACACTTTTCTTGTTTCTTTCAGGCTCTTCTTGGCAGGAGAGGAAAGAGTATGTACAGGTACAGACCTCATTGAAGACACCATCACTGCCATCCTGTGGTGTGTAGGAAACACTGTTCAGTATCCGCAGGCTGTATTGTAAAAGATTAGCATGTCTCTATGGCTATAGCATTACTATATTTGCCATCTGTCATCTTGCACAAAAGACTGACATGCTTTAAATGGCCGAAAAGAGGAAGTTGGTTGGACTGTCTGTGGCAGGAAGTCACTGCAACTCAGCATGTAGACAAAGAAATCATCTCTAAATGTATCAGGTACATGAGAAATATCACATATATTGCATTATGCATGTAATATACTTAGTTATAAAATATAAACATCTTTGATGCATCACAGATATACTATTTTTGTACAGAAATTAAGAATGTGCAACAGAGCAGTAAAAGTCCCTCTCCGACTTATTTTCCCCGTCACTGTTTAGCACATTTTAACTTCCCATAAATTATTGTACAAAGAAGCAAAAGGGAAGTGAACACTAGTGCACAGAATTTCACATTCTTCTAAAAATACAAGCAGGGAAACATGCAATATTTAAATACAAAAAAGGTAAAGTTCATCTTGGACTCTGGCTCATCACATCACTTCTTCATGCCAATAGTTTCATATGTGTCCTGGGCGTGAGGAGTCAAACCCTGAGAGGAAAACAGGGGAAAACATCAGAAACTGCATGAACATCACCGCAATCTATCCTTTAATCAGCTGACTTCATGCACAGCACTGAAACTCACCGTGTAGATCCCCTCCTCTACATTCTGTCAGGGGTAGAAAAAAAGCAACATTAGATGCAAAATAACTGTGAGAAAACATTTTGTGGCTTAAAACCTAATGAAAGACCTCATGTCTTTCTCAATAACTGGCTACAACAGGGTGCACATGTGGAAGACTTGTGAAGAGGAAGGCATAGAAGAGGCCATATGAGAAGTGATGCAAGCCCAAGAGCACAACAACACATTTGTACACTTAAGAGTGTGTGTTTGTGTGTGTGTTACTGTAGATTAACTGTGCACAGCCTTTGTAACAAAATAGAAAATCTAGAAACATGCATACAATGCTGCAATGTTGTTTTTTAATTTCAGTAGTTCTAAACGTGTTAAGTTCCGCAGCCAGAGTGGCTCTTGAGCAGTTCACTGTCTTGTATCTACCAGTTTGACAAAAACCTACAGAGATGCTAATTATTCATCCTCGATGAGAGAGCTGGTGGGTCTAACAGCTTCTTAGTGAGCTCAGGAAGTTAAAACTTTTTCAGAGCAGAACCGCAAAAATAGCTAAACTTACCACAACAGCTGCCAGTGGCAGGCTGCTAAAGAATACAATAGGCATTTTTGAACATGGCAAGTGGCCATTTCATTCTTTATGTCCGATGCCACTGTTCAGCCACTGAGGTTTGACCTACCAGTAAGATTAATTTTAAACTCCAAAGAATGCTGTCTCTGGTTTGTTCACTGAGACTCTGCCTTTCGCTGCGGTAAACTGCATGTTTCTCTTTAAAGCCTCAACATGCATATTTGACCACGTCATTCGTGTCTTCTTCAGTCATGTATCTATTTATTCTTACCCCCTTGGCCTTTGCTTTCACAGCTTTATCCTCCCTGTCATTGAGGATCTGCAAAAGACGATGTTAAATAAATGTTATTATAAGATCACCATCAGAATTACTGTTTTCTATGCAGACATGAATAATGTATCAGATCATTTTTAATAACTACTACATCCAATCTGCTACAAAAAGTTCCTCCCATATAAAATGATTCTGTTCTTACATGCTCTGCATATACATAATTATATATTAAATATTTGTTTGGTACACTTTCTTGAAAAAGTTCAGTTCTTGTCCATGTGCATTTCCGTAAAGGCAAACAAAGTTTGTTGCATGCAAACCTTAATTCTGCAGTAAAGAGCTGTTAGGATGAGACCGTACAAAAACAGGATTCCATCCAGCACATAACAGATCTCCGGCTCCGCAAGAGCAGCTGAGGAAACACAGCAGAACACTTAGTCAGGAGAAAAATCATAATAATAGCACTTCTTTATATGATGATATCATTATAATTATATAACTATTATACTACTATAATTATTTTAAAGGGTTGCATAAAAAGAGTGCATAAAAAGAGAGACTTGTGGCACTGAAGTTACACCACCATTAATCATTTGACCGACAGTCCTTCCTCCATCAAGTTTGCCTTGTACTTGCATATTTATCCTTTAATTTTTGTGAACTAGTTCCAGGTTCACAAAAGGCAACACAAAAAGTGGCAATGTTGACACCCATTTCACACATCTCATGAAGATTACTGTTCTAAGTGATGATGGCGCTATTTCTGTAACCGCAGTGTCGCCATTTTGACTTAAGAAACAAACAGCAACAACAGCCAGTGAATAAGAAAGCAATATGTGCAGAAAAAACTACATGTTATCTCGAAGTTCTTCACCAAACATGCTTTAAAATATATAAAATTACTTTGATGCAATGAATATTTTGTTTAAGATGGTTTTCTGTCATAAAAGTTATTAAAAAACTGAAAAAGGTTTGGAAGTTCATGTACTCTTTCTCACTTATTAAGAAATTCTGGATCTTATTATCCCAGGCCTTGTGCCCTACCCACCACCACTGTTTGAGCCAAAGTATGCAAGCAGATGTGCTATTTTATGCCGTCTCAAACAATAACTCACATACAAGGGAATTAAAAATGAATAAAATAACAACTGGAATCAGTAAAGGGAAGTGAAATTCCAATTGTCCAAACATCTCACTTTGGTTCTCTCACTGAGAAACAATTGTCACTTCAAAGGTAATCATATATTCACACATACAGGAGCAGGAATTTTGGCCAATAATGAGAAAGAAGCGAGGCTTTAAAAAAGTTCATATACATGGCTGTACATTAATATGGTGCATGTGAGGATTTGCTATTATTTCATTGAAAATATTAATGCAATAAATGTTGTACTAGGAGTATATAAAAGTTTACAAGCTTCTACAGGTCAGTGCTTCCATATTGCTTTGATGTACATTAAAGTACATTCAACCACATGGATGATTAAGATTCATAAAAGCTGCTCACTGTTAAACAAATATCATGTGGTTGCATGTTTGTTTCCAGTTGTTTGTATCCAGTCAAGATCATTCAGATATTTAAAAAAAAATTAAACACTTCTGACTGAGAAGAAAATGCCACAGAATTACAGTTGAGAATCATCATAGATTAACAATATACTGACCTGATTTACTATTCAGCAGCAAAAAAGCTTTTTCATCATACGCACAACTATGTTAACACTGAACATTGAAAAGCAGGAAGAATTAAACAGAATCCTGTCCTGCCTCCCTCCTGAAAAGGTACCTGACTAAGGTAAATCTCAAGCAGAAGCAGTGTTTGAGGTGATCAACAAGTCAAAGACAGGTAAGTTAGACAAGAGTGAGACACTGAATATATCTTTAGACACATGGTTTTATGTGAAGTTATAAGGCTTTCGCGTTAGCTGTCCGGCCTAAAGACAGAGGCAACTGGATCACAGCATTTGACGGCAGAAGATAAAATTATCTTTATTCTCAATAAATGTGGTAAAGAGTAAAACCTCAAGAGAGATCAAATCTCTTGAAATTTAACTTGTGTTTGCAACTTGTCAGAGGCATAAGATTTAAAGTGCAATGCACAACAAGAACCTCCCCATATGTTGTGTATAAAAGCGCAAATTTAAGTGTAATATTGAGCTTCACAATTGTGCTCTCTTTGTCTAAATGTGTGAACAAAAGCTACTGAAATGGAAATATGAAGTATCTTAACCTTTGTAACACAGTTTTTAAGAAGTGCCTTCTTGGTATTTCTCAGCGTGCTGGTTGCACACATCAAAGACCGCCATCACACAGGCTTTTTATTAGAAGTAAACTCTTTACAAAAGAACAGTGATACAAGTTCATATGTTCACTCTTACTTATTTGACATTAAGCTGTAAAATGTAAGGCTTGTTTTTGCCAAATAAAAGAGGGCAAACGTTTTTTAATTGCATTGGCACTAGATTTGCAGTTATTGGGCAGAAAACATTATCTACAATGTACATGTTTGTTTGCATCTTATGCTTATACAACAACATTTCACTTATAAACTGTAAAGATGCTTAGAATTATAGATGTATGTATTCAGTTTCCTCTTCTGTCCCTCATTTGCACTGGATAATTATGATTTGATGATTTGTATTAATAAAAAAGGACTTGTGATTGTAACTGAAGTAACTTGCATGTCAATTAAAAAACAGTAATGATCCCATCTGCTTTAATTCTGATGTTTAGAGTTTACACCATCAGGTACAAAAAGTGATCAAAATCATCATCCAAATCATTTATTTTGGGTATTTTTTCACCAAAAGGATTGAAGATGTTCCTTTGTTGTTATATTTGATAATGTATTTTCTATCTCACGCTCCATTATTCTTGTTTTCCTTTTATAATATCAGTTACTTCGGTAACAGCAGCAAACAGCTAAAGATATTTTTAGGCATAATTTAACTTAGTCTTTATAATAAACCTTTGGCACAGTTCATAGTTCCTTTTTTGATATCAGTAACTTCTCTTTAATTAAAAAAAAAAACACAGCCACTGTGCAATGGAGGAACAGTAATCCAACACACACAGAGCAGTGTGAAGCTCTGATTGGCCAGATAAAAAATGAAGCTTTATTTCACAAGACACTATAAAAATATCCTCCAGTCAGAGCTCATATTGGTTTGGACTTCCTTTCCTCTTAATTTAAATTCAAGAGATGATATCATGGAGACTGTGAAGTTAAAGAGGTGATAAACTGATAACACACATTAAATATAGAGGTGATACCTGAGAAAACACATTAATTCAATAACTTAAAGTAAAATTTCTAAGCCTTTTTAAAAAAACAATTTTACATTTTTATACATTTAACATTAATTAATTGAACTATGAAGTTGAACAGTTTAAAGGGTTTTTATCATTTTTTTCATTTTTTTCTATAAATTTAGTTGTTAACTACATTTAGTAGGAAATAGTGTAAGTTCTTTTGTAAGGCAAAATATAACTGTCTAAGTATAATACACCTGTGGCACAATCCAGAATAAATCATTTTGGTGTTTTAAAGTTTTTTCTTCAATTTCAGCTTTATCAGACAAAGCAATTCACACACAGTTCATCCAAACTAGGCCTGTAATATTAGACAACGTGCAGCACGTTGAGAATAATTTGTCGTAATCCCAAGACATCGGACGTCATCAACGTTTCTTCCCTTTCTTGTTCCTCCTTTACAAGTTAAAAGAAATGAATCACTTCTCTAAAAATCTGTGATCACAACATTGTTTCCCAAAAAAATCACTTCCAAATAATGTGCCCTTTTCAGAGAAACAGCAATTTACGATGACCGCTACCTGCTTTCTTTAGCGCTTGAAACTCAACCGATATTTTTTAACATTCCATTATTTGACTTGTAGGTTATTAATGGACATTTATCCTACAGAATCAACATATAAGTTTACTTTTCAGCCTTAAATTTCTCTTTCCGGCCGTGCATTTCTACTGTTGCTCGTGAAACCAGTTGAATGTGGTGTGTTATCTACATGAACATCTCTTCTGGTTAGTACAACTGAGATGTAGCCCAGTTTTAAAGGAAACAGTAAACACAGTGTAAGCCACCTAAAATAACTGATATGTCAACCCCAACACATTACCCAGTATGCACCACTGAGCTCCTCATCTCTCTTATCTATTCACAAGTTGATCTCAGTACACTTTTAAGTGAGTGCTCATGTGTTTTTCACGGATCAGTACACCCACAACAGACTATAATAAGGTGCTATAATAATCAAAATGACTATATTTATAAAGTCTGATGTGTCTGTATGCAGTTCTTTGCACTGAAATTGAGGATGTGCTTTTTTTTAGGGCTCTATAAGGAGCCAGAGGTGTTCAGCGGAATACATAAATACAATTTTGTCAATTTTTTGTGAGTGTTTAGAATAGACGTGTTCTCAAAAAAATGGTCTTTCTCCTTTAAAATTGTACGCACCAGCTTGCTGTGACTTTGCCTCGTGCTGTAGACCACACACACTAAAAGTAGGCCATAGTCGGTTGAGGTTTGCAATTAACTGAAATATCTCAGGTGTAACACTTTTAACACCCTAAGTAACCCTGTTAGACTCTTAGAGGGTCCTGAGAAATATATTCATTGTGACCATTTATGGTGATTATTTTCACTATCAATTGCTTTCTCAATTATTTTCTCAATTAATCAATTAATAATGAGTTGATACAACACCCAAAAAAAGAGTGAGATATACTTCCCTGGATCATAAGTTTATTTCTAGTAATTGCCTTTTTCCTGCCACCAACAGCCCAAAACTCCAAATTATTTACCTGCTTATAATGTAGGACAACAAAAAGGTGTAATCTCACTATTTGAGAAGCCAGAAGTATTAAATAATCAGCAATTTTGATTAATTTTTTGCTTAAATAATTATTAAAGTAGTTGCCGTGTTTGTCTTACTTATATTGACCTCTTTGGCCTAGGATCTTCAATGTTATCTGCTAAATAAATTTGATAATATCTGTGCTTAAAATTGAAATGCATTAAAGGTTGCGAAAATGGTTTTTCTTTTTCATCTTGTAATTAATTTTTCTTACCATCGTAGGCTGTTTCACTGCCTTCTCTTGATCGCACACATGTTGACGCGCATTTATGTCAATGTTTTTCAACTGCAGCAACACCAATATACAGACTATACTGTATGTTTACTGACATTTACTAATAAATACAGAGTGAACCAAGTCAAGTTTTGATGCCAGCTGAAATAATGAGGAACCTTTATCACCATCATAACATACTGAATCTCTTTGTTTGTGTGTGTGTGTGAGGCAGGGTGTGCGTGAGAACTGGTTTAACAGGAGTGGCAGTTAAAAAAGTGGCCATGTAGAGACGCTTCTGCGACTCTTGCTGCGAGCGGCAAGAACAAATGGGGTCAGCTCCTTTTTTTTTTTCACAGGAACTCTAATGTGGTGACTACTACATTTCTACTGCCTACAGACCGTAAAAAGGGCAAAAGTCAGACAACTCCAACGCTCTGAGCATAATACACGCATTCCTGTCCACCACGATCAAGTAGTGGAACTTTCAAAATTGAGTTGTGTGGGTGTTCTCTACTGAGCCAAAAAGTTCTTATTCCAACTAACCCATACCTTTACTGCAGTTCATCATTTAACTCAACAGCACAGCCTCTGTTCAGACAGTTTATGATTAATTATTGCTTAATTTTATTCTAAATGAATAAGTATTTCCTGTGAGACCTTTAGACCACCATAACAACCCAAAGCAAAATAAAAACTTAAAGAGACATATTGATTATGTCACAACTCACCAGCTCTCCCAAAACTCATCCACAGAGGAAGTGCCAGCAGTAACGGGCTCCTGTCCCACACGGCCATGATAACACAGGATCAACAGATAACTGTGCCCCTGAAGCAAACAGCAAACAAGACGTATTGCGGGTGTTTTTTTCCTCTGCTTTCAGATAAATGCTCGAATGTTGCAAACCTCTCAGCCAAGAGGGGAAGTTGTGGTCTGAGCTGTAAGTCCATTTGTCTCAGATCTCATCAGACCACTCCCCCTTTTAACACCACACCAGAGGAAGGACATACAATCGAGGCTTGTTTAATCAGCCTGCTAGATTTTCGCTTATGTTTTTAGACATGTCAAGAAAATGACATTTTAAAAAAGAATCATTTCTGATCTTATTAAATCACTTTATTCAAATGCTGCAGTAAAAAGCACAACATACTAATTTGTAGTTGGGTCATAAAATATTTATTAGGTTTATTTGGACATTGTACATCATTGATAATAAGCAGAGTCGTCTGTCGAAAGCCTCACTACAGCAAATAGTTAACAGGAAGAGAACCTGACTGACAGATGTAGGGAGGAGAGAAAGAATTCTTCTCTTCAGGGAACCTAAACATGAGCGGCATCGCGTTAACGGTCGACCTCGCCGAACACTATGTCTTGAGTACCTGACGGAAGAAGAAGAAGAAGAAAAGGCTCAGTACGAGTTTATACAGAAGCTTCATGTGCATTTTTTCAATTCCAGAGGAAGATTTGTGCCTTTCTACAGCTGGATTCTTGAGCAAAAACCACTTTCTTACCAATAATGGCCACTACATCAGCAAGCATGTGTCCCTGGGACATTTTATCCAAACTGGCCTAGAAAGAAGAAAACATGATTAACATTCAGAATCACTGAAGAGCAGCTCCAACAATTCAGGGCAGATGAGCTCATATAAAATGAATATTCATCATTTATGAGATTATGGCCTGAAGTTAATGCATTAACTACTCTAATAGTTTGTTTATGCAACTTTAAATTAGCCGAGAAGACCAGATTCAAATGAGGATGTTAACAGCAGTTCATGTAACAATGAGCAAAGAGATGAGCAGGAAGGAGGGAGAGGGGGGGGTTTCTGTACGCCTTTAAAAATGGTTTTACAGTACTTTATAAAATGTACTTAATGAAGTAAAAGTAGCCTAAGGACAAGCCGTTAAATATGCTGAATAATTGATAGCCGCTGTGTTTAATATTTCACAGTGTCTTGTGAAGTTTTAAGTGCGTACCAAGTGAGCGAATCCGGGAGCTTTGATCTTGCAGCGATACGGTCTGCTGGAGCCGTCTGACACCAAATAAATACCAAACTCTCCCTGCAAGCGACACGAGGACACACACAAACACAAACACACACACCGCAAATATACACTTGAATAAGCATAATACATCACAACAAGTCTCTAGAGGCCTACAAAGGCTTCCCGCTTAATTAACATATTATGAGAATCTACAGAGATGTAAACTAAAACAATGGATTTTTTATTTGTTAGGTTAAAATGGTAAACTTTTCAGGCAGTTACACATTTTGACTCGAATATTTGATTTATGGGACCAGCGGGAGGAGGCTGCAAAAGGTGTATACACACAGAAATGTGCAGTCTATATAAATATCATCCACATTATAGTGATCTCACCTTGGGTGCCTCCACAGCTGTGTATGTGACCCCTGGGGGGACCTGGTAGCCCTCTGTGTACAGTTTAAAGTGGTGGATCAGAGACTCCATGGACATCTAGGATAAAGAGCACATAAGGCATTTTATCTCGGCTGCTGTTTTAAAAGGCGAAAGGGAGTTAAACAATCAAAGTTCCTAGATGAACTAAAGGTAGTTTCAAACTCACAGGCAGCCAAATTAAAGTTTATTTTACAGCAGAAGTGGTCTAATTCCATTAAGTGACTAGTGTGAGGACATATTAGTGATATCACAGTAATTTAATAATAACACAGAAATGATTAAGTGCAAGGAAAAACCCAGACAGGAAATAGTACAAGATTTTTAAGATTTAATAGCCTGTAGGCGTTTTAACGGCATCTCACAGGCTGAGAGGAAAGAGGTTCTCTAATCTGCTCACCTTCATCTCAGACCTCTTTGGTGGGGCAACCTTGGCGTCATCCACCTTAATCTCTCCTTCTGGCATCTTGTTGAGCGCCTGGTGCATGATCCTCAGGGACTGCCTCATCTCTTCCACTCTGCACAGATACCTGGATCACACAGAGAGAAAAAAAAACAGTAAGCTACAGATACACTTTGACTTAGTTAATTAGCCATGAGCCAGGATTTGCTTAGTTGTTCTGCAAAGATCTCTCTTGATCATTGCTTCTCACCCAGAACAGAGTCATTTCTTTTCTTCTCTGGACAAACATCTTTTTATTACTGTGTTGTATCGATCCAACTATTTCCGTCCCAATACATGGACTTTGAGTATTGAAGTATGCTGAATATCAAACCAGTGCCAGTGTTTAATCAACAATATGATGTCTAACCCTGTAAAAGAAACTGGAATCCTTTCCTCTTCTTCACTTAACCTTTCCTAAAGGAAAAAAAGCAATTCCCAAAACAAACCACAACACAATAAAGACATAGATATAAATGTACTGAATTGTTTTTTTTTTTATTAAAGTGATGGTATCTGATACCAGTATTGATACAGTCCTCGCAGGAAACACTGACAGCTCCATTTGAATTTTTTCTGGGACTGTGTGACAAAATCACAGTGAACTGTGCTGGATTGAAGGCACAACTTCTGCTGTCCAATGAAAATCTTTCATCAGGAGCATTAAGCTCATGCTACCAGCTGTTTTTGCAAAATACACTGTGATTTATTTACATATGGCTGTCCACTAATCTCATAAAAGCCTTTTCAGTGTTTAATGCTTGAATGATGTGGCAGACTTCCTGTAGCAGCTCACAGGTTGATTCAATGCAGTTTTTATAAAAACAGCAATGACGTACAGTAACACCACCAATCAAATGTCTGACAAATACCTTTCTCAAGAGTGTTCAGTGTCTATAAATATTGTGTTTGAGATGTAATAAATCCATAGTGCTAAGATAATGGTTTTAAATGTGCCACATTAATTCCTCATCTCTTTGTAATTGGTTTTAATCAGCCAAGGGCAGCAGTTATCCATTTTCTGAATAAAATATAAACTCTTGTTGTTGTGATTGATTTTTTTTAAGGTAGCTTCCTCAATCTGGCAAGTGTGTTGCAAATAATTACAGTTACCCAACCGCAAGCTTGTATTAAATAATCTTGCTATCTCAGTCACTGAAAACTTCAGTTTGTGTTAAGGATGTGGACCATCACTTCAGAAACATTTGCATATTTTATAAAAGGATTTTACCAGAACTGCTTGCACACAGATAGCAAACTGTGTCTGTGTCTCATTTCACTAATTTAATCTTGTTATTTTCACAACAGAAAAATAAATTCTGACAGTCCTTCTGCATGCTTGTGCATCAGTAGCAAGTATATTTTTTCTTTTAATTTGCTAGATGTCATATTGAAGTGAAGGAAATGATATCACTTCACAAGTCACAGTTGCAAGTTGCAAATGACAAGAGATAAAAAAAAGAGGCGAGTGGAAAGAGAATGGAACAGGAAGCGTTGTTAAATAATAACTACAGCCATTTGCTAATCTTGTACCTGTCATAGCAGTCTCCATTGCTTCCAATAGGGATATCAAACTCCACTTCATCATATTTGTCGTACGGCTGAGACTTTCTCAGGTCCCATTTGATGCCAGACCCTCGCAGCATCACTCCACTAAAAGAGAGGGGTGATAAATATCACAGTTTATACTCATTTCACTCATGTTGTTATGAATATTTTAACTAAGGCTCTCCATGACTGCAGTTGCCCTAAAATATCTGGGAATTTTATAGGGAGTAAAAAGGTCTTTTCACTCTCATTGGTTGGTTACCTGAAGCCGTAGTTAAGGGCATCCTCTGCAGAAACTACCCCGATGTCCACAGTGCGGTTCCTCCAGATGCGATTGTTGGTCAACAACTGTACAAAAGGAAAACCAACAAACCATTCAGTTTGATCATCACCACATCCTTTCATATTATCATGTAAAGAGCTAGTGAAGATTCAAAGAACTACAATCATTCACCTCCTCTACTTCATCGATTCTGATGGAGAAATTCGTGCACCACCGGTAGATGTCGTCCATCAGGCCAAGGGGCATATCCTGGAACACATTTTAGAAGATTAGCACTTCATCTGTCTAGTTAATGTGTCACATAATCTCACTGATGAAGTTATCTATTTGTGCTTGATAGATCTTTGTTGTTGCTCTTTGCAGCTGTTGGAGTGACCCCATTTTTTTGGCTTGACTGTAAAAACAGTCATCAAACACACAGACAAGATAAGAGTGTTATTCATTGAATTTTCCCACCTGATGTACACCACCAGGTCTGACGTATGCGGCGTGCATTCTGGCTCCAGACACCCGTTCATAAAACTCAAACATCTGAGAGAAAACAAGGGTCACACAGTTCAGACATTTAAAGAGTCAACCTGGAAAAAAATTACCTTCTCAATAATTTGTATTAAGTAGTTTGTATGTGAAATAATGAATAATTAATCCAAGTGTCTCCATTGTTGTCTCACTTGACAGGGTGTCTGAGTGTGGCTTTGATAAAAGTCTGGAAGCTTTGATTTGACTAAGTGTCAAAGTTGTTGTGTCAGGAAAAGCTTACTCAGATAATGACGACAGCAGAACATTTTTCCGCTGAATATGACATTATGGCCGTTTCGCAAGGCCTTACACTACACATCAGTTACTGTGCAATGGCCAAGATTAGTAAAACAACACTACTTTATTGTAACAAACACCCAGCGGCCAGTTTTGTAGATACAGCTAATGCAGATTTATGCAACACCCATGGAAGGAATATCTAAAGAAAATTAATGAAAGTACTGAGCAGGATGTCATGCAGTGGCGCTCCTGACCTTCTCTCTCTCCTCAAACATCCAGAAGAAGGGGGTCATCGCACCAAGGTCAAGAGCATGTGTGGTGACAGCCATGATGTGGTTCATGATGCGAGTCAGCTCTCCATACAGAACTACAAGCAAAATCCAGAACACACAAAACCATTTAAATGTGAAATCAACAAAATCAAAAAATCAAAATCAACAAAAATGAACTGGTAATGGTTTTTCATTAAATATGCAGCAACACTTAATCACTTCCAGCTGTTCTAAAACTCAGAAGTCCCAATTTTCTTTGTGATGCACTGATGATCTTTACGTTTGGAGCTGTTCATTCAACAGCAACAGCAACATCAGCCACCATAATAACGATAGTAGTAATAATAATAATAATAATAATAATAATAATAATAAGTCATCTTCCTCCTTTTTACTCCTTTTTATACTGATTTCATATACAACTTTTTTTTTCCAACCATCACTAGGGGTCACCAAAGCTACATGGAAGGTCAGTACAACCAAAGAGTTAACAGAACAATGGTGTCAAACAGTGTCAGAGAAAAGAAAATACTGAGTTTGTCAAAAAAGAAGGGGCCTGTTTAGCTTGAATGATTGTTACAAATTAAAATTTAGAAAAAATATATTTCTAACTAGAATAAAGAGCTGGTGGCATGCATACAGGGTACCCAAGCTATTAATTAACAATCAAAGATGTTTGATTATAAGGCATCATTCCTGTCAAACCCTCAACAAACTCTAAAATCAGTATCATTCATTTGCCCCAAAATTCTAAATTTTAGGCACAACAGTTCTGCAAATCCATATTTACATTAAAATAAAATGTAACAGGAAAGCATATTATTAAAAGGTGGACAAATGAGATCTCCAAAATATAGAAATATGTACACATTTAGGCCTTAAGTTAATTGATTTTGAACCAAAAGCTTTTGCATTATCTGCAGGCACTGTGGCCAACTTTAGCCTGTACCTCTGATCCACTGTGCACGGGGTGGAGCTTGGATGTTGAGCAGCTTCTCCACAGCCAATGAGTAAGCCTGTTCATTACACATCATGGAGACGTAGTCCAGACGGTCAAAGTAGGGCAGAGCCTGTAGTACAAAAAGAGGGATCAAAGCTTATTGGGTAATTAGGTTCCATGAATCATTTCGTCCACCAACAACGAGACCTTAATTCAGTCATTTTCAAGCTAGAGGGTGAGGTGTTCTCTTGCTCTTGCACCATGTAGTTTTTAAACAGGAAATCCAATTCATGTTGTGTTTACTTCTCACTGTGTGTTGTTGTGTTGCACACAAAAAAGTATTATGAAATATACTTTGTTCCAATTTACTCTTCAGTTCTTTAAATAAACCATGACAGATCTGATTCTTTATTTGGTCAAAACCAAGAGGAAGCACTCAACCCCTCTATATGTACATGCATTCATACATAAGAGCTAGAAGATGAAAATAGAGAATACAGAAACACTATTTTGAGACAACTAAATGGTTCAGTACCTGCAGGTAGGTCTTGTACTCAATGAGCTTCTCTGTGCCACGGTGGAGCAGGCCGATGTGAGGGTCACATTTCTTGACGGACTCTCCGCTGAGCTCCATGACGAGACGCAGCACACCGTGAGCTGCAGGATGCTGAGGACCAAAGTTAATGGTCAGGTTGGACACGTCCTTCTGTGCAGGAGGATCCTTATCTGCAGGAGGACAACCAAACAATACAGGGCGTTGTCAGAAAAGTCAGATTATTTAGAGTTTAAAAAAATGGTAATGCTTTGGAATCTGATTTTATGATATAAAAAAGGTATAATATAAAAGATATAAAAAACAAAAAAATTAAAGTTATTACTAGTTGAAAGTCTTAACTGATCAAGTTTGTGTCTGTATCATTGACAAAAGCTTAAACAAGGGAATCCCTTTCCAGTGAAGTGTACAAAAATGTGCAATGATCATTTAGGCCCCATTCTGGCTCCACAGACCAAATCAGTTCTGATTTGGAACAGTGTTCAGGCTTCATAAATTTCTCTCCTAAACGAAAACACATTAAATACAAATTCCGTTGCACTACATATATTAGTAATCCAAAATTTTACATTTACCTTTTGATTTAAATCAATAAAGATTTTGAAAATAAGTAGTTATTGAAGAACCAAAGAACTTTAACTCAGAGTCCACTTAGTGTGTGTGTGTGAAAGTGTTAAATGTGGATGTGAGGATGTAAGGATGGTACCGTTCCATGGGGGTACTTTCCAATTCTTAGTAATGGCAGTGGGATACATCACTGGCCCAGAAAACTGCTTCATCCAATCCACATCTGGCTGCCATTGTTTCTGCCTGTAAGAAATACAGACATATATATATATACATTAAGATAACATATACACACATATATATCATACATATATTAAGTAAGGCTTAGTTAGTAAGCCTTAAGATTTGAGCCAAAATAGTTCACTGAAGTAAAGCAAAACTAAGGTTAGGTAGTTGCCACCTCTCAGGCCAAACATAGTTAACTACTGAGAGAACATGAAAAAGACGATATGTAGGCTATTTGAACAAGTATGTTAATGTGAGTCTTATTGTTGCAATATGCACAACGTCGTGGCAAAAATAAGACTGATTACTACGAATAACTTTACATCCCTGAGGCATCAGAACGCATCAATTACAAAGGCCTTAGTCAGTTCCAAATCCTACTGTCTTTGGTTGTACTGTATATAACCAGCACATGAAACGGCCAAGACAATGTCAGAAATCTATGAGTAAGTTTAATAACCGGTATATTTATCTATATATCTATATCCATATACGAGAAAGCCATGTCAATTACTCAAAGAATCTAGGTGTTTACCAGGTGATTACTGGCAAAAACAAATTGTTTACACTTCCGTATTTGTTAATTAATCCGTGGTTTTATTAAAAGTCTTTATCCAGAAAATGGTCTGTTTTATTTTTAACTGCCTTATAATATGGAAAGAACTCTCTACATAGAATAAAACGTGCATTAAATCAGTGTGATAAATACTGACACACGTTAGCTAATCACGCAGATAACAGCTATATCTTAGGTAAGGACTGGACAGCGGAATAGCTCGTTTATGATGCATAACAGTACAGCTTTACAGATGACACTGCTACCACGATAACAGCAATATTCGTGCTGAGTGAAGATGTTATCCATTCACGAAAAGCACACATTTTTTCTACAGAACAACGATTGTTTTCAAGAGACCAAGTCGGCTTAATTAGCATTGAGCTAACATTAGCGGTAAGCATGCATACTTATGTGGCGCTAAAGCTAATAATACTAACAATAAAATGGTCACAAAAAGAATCGTGTTTTATTTTTGTTCACTTGCCTGTTTTGTAGAACAGAACAGCTAGGGCTCAGCAAATTAGAATTTAAAAATAATTTTGTTGAAGGACGTTCTAGTTTGGTAAGCGACCTCAACATCGTTGCAGCCATCTTGGCTGTCCGACAACCTCTGGCTAATGACGTAGAGGGGTATTTTTCTTCTCTTGCTTCGAAAGCGTTTAGAACGTGCACGTCTGCCATCTATCGGTATGCTGTGCACTCATACATAAATTGGCTTACTTTTTTGCGTTCAGCGTGCTTTTCATTTATCTGTTTTGTTTTTCAATCACTTTTTTCAATTAATTATATGCTATTTAACACAAAATATCTTCTTTTATCTATGTTCCTGCAATTATACACCTTTCACAGTCTTTGTTGCTAACTATTTGGATCCTGTGCTTTGAATTTGTCTTTAGGGACTTTATGTAAAAATCAGTTCTGTAGGATAAGTGTAACATAAACATCACATAAATTTCTTTCAAAAAATAAAAACTATACTGATATTTTATTTAAAATTTTTTCTCTTATAAGGAAAAAAATGTAATTCATTATAGTAAACATTTCATTTGACCCCATTTTTTCCAAGGATGACAAAATGCTTTTTTTATTATAAAAAACAGTGCTTTTATTTATGTAATACTGTGGAAAAATAATTACATACCATTTTTAAAAAATATTGAAGATAATGAAATTAAAAAATGAGAGTTTGATAATGTTCGTTGTACATCTTTTGAACAGTTTTCTCTGCTACGAAGAACAGTACAATAAGATAAACATTGGATTTTCCTAAATTCAAAGACACAATAATACAGGATACAGTCCTACCAGAGGTATAAAAGTACTGTAACAGGATTGTGAGAGAAATGATATGGATATATACTGAAACACACTCTCACACACTTAGACACAGACATGCACACACACATACACACACATTCACACACACACATCAACACGCATACAACAGTCACGCGCACACTCGAGTCGGGCGCCGCGTGTTTACAGTATGCTTCCCATACACACCTAGTCATTCACACATCTATACAAACACTGTACAAATCGATGTGCACGCAAACGCCCACACACTCCCTCTTGAACTCTATCTCTCTCACACTCTCACACACACACTCAAAGTCATACACTACTACATGTCAATATTGTGGACAAGCCTTCATTGAACCTCTGCATACACATTCTCCTCTGGCCGTTTTTGGCAGACAGACGATGAGGAATGATTCAAAATGGAAATGTACGACATGTTCCCCTATAAGGCCACTCAGTTCTAAACCCAACATCTGTGTTTTTCTCTCTGTCTGCACCAGGCTTGGAGTTAAGAGCTCAGAGAAAAAGGCTCCAGCCTAAGAAAATGTCTGGGAATGACTCAAGGCCCCGAGCCTGGTTTGTAAAGCAACAGTCACCAATAGAAGGAGCTTCTACTGCATATACGTACATGGTCTAAGGTGAAGAACAACATGAACACTTGGCACTAGGTTTCTTTTATACACTGATATACCCTTCTGATGTGAAATATGACCTGAAATCAGGCTTTACTGTTGGCACAACTCTTCACTCCGTCTCAGTGGAATCACCCAGGCAAACTCCCAAGTTATGTGCGCTCACGATCAAACTTTTGGTCCATACATACACATTACATGTTTTACATTGACAAAAATAATTTTGTAATGTTAAAAAATAGAATACAAAGCTCTAGTCTGGTGTGCAAATAAAAAGAAGACATTACACAAATATAGAAGAGAGACGTCTAAGCATGAATACTGAAGATGCAGTGCAAAATGATGACAACCCTCCCAACCCCACCCCAGGCCCAACACACTCCCCCTCACCGCCTAAACTGGCATGATGGCATGTACCACTGTACAGAGGGGCATAATGGAATACTATATATATATGTGCTCTATGATCACTGATTAAGACGGCAGTCTTAGCCAATGTTAAAGAAAAAAAACAATGACAATGGCGGCCAAATGACTTCCACTGGTTGAGGTTTCTCCCGATCAGTGTGTACCATATTTGACAGTCAATTTGCCTCAGGACGTTCACTCTCATCATTTACAAAGTCAGTTTTTAGCAAAAGCTATAGGCTCCAAAGATCTGTGATCTCTCGTCCTTCCTCTGGTTCTTGCTCTCTTTCCCAGTCTTGATTGTGACTTGCGACGTTCACTCTTTCAGAGCTCAGATATACAAACACATTGGGAGTGAGGGAATTCAAAATTTTGTGGAATTTCCCTTCCCTGTCTCACTAAAACTCTTCCTTTCCCACTAGTCTCTTTAGCTCTCTCTGTGCCTCTGTATTTCTCATACCCTCCCTGTCTCATGGGCATGGTCTTCTGACTCTGTGTATGGGTGTGTGTGTGATGTTTTTCGTGTTTTGTAGTCATGTTTGTTTTCAGTAGGGCGTGTTTGTGTTAGTGCGTGACAATGTTTGCGTGTAAATCTATGATCGTGTGTGTTTATAGGTGTGACACTATTTATAAAATGCTTCCTCATGCTCGTTAAGACTGTGAGGTGTCTCTGTCTCACACATGAGTCTGCATCCTTTGTGTGTGTCGGCTGTGAGAGTAGTCAGAGTGTTGCGAGGTGTAGGAGAAGCGAGTGGAGCTGCCGTACTTCCCAAGTCCAGTCTCTGATCCTGAGGGAGCAGGACCCCCGGGACCCACGCTGACCCCTGGACTCCCCACCCCGGATCCCACTCCAGCTCCCACCCCATACATTTCGTAGGATGGGCCGGCCTCCAGGGGGGCCAGGCTAGACGGGGCAAAACCCATGCGGTAGGTCTGGTAATGAGAGGGGTAGCCGTAGTTGTCGTAGGCCAGCTGGGAAGTGGAGTCCAGGAGGCTGCAGTCCCCTGGGAAGTCGCTGGCCACAGTGGCAGGGTTAGCTGGGGGCTGCTGGCTCTGGCCCCCACGGGTGAAGGTGTTGAACTGGGCGTAGCTGATGTGGGACAGTCTGGAGGGGGGCCGGGGGTCATAGCAGGCCTGGGGGCGACCAGGGGAGGTGAGGGGGCCAGGGGGAACAGGCGCTCCTCCGCTGGCTGTGGCTCCTGAGCCGCCTGCACTGCTGCTGATAGATGCAGCTCCCCCTGGTGTTCCTGTAGGGGAACGGTAGTCAGAGTAGTGCATGGTGGAGCGAGAGGCGGGGCGGCCTTCATCGTGGGTGGAGGCTCGCACATTGTAGTAGCCATTGGTGGGGTCCTGAAGAGAGAAACGATGACAAACAGCAAAAACAAAAACACAGAGTGGGCGTTGAGAAAGGACATTATGAAGGTGATTGTCAAAACATTTTTCTCTATGTCACTGTACCGATTCTTTTGGTCAAAAGGGCTCTGCTGTAATAATATTTGTTGCTTCCTGATGCAAAAAGATGAGACTCTCTTTCTCTTACGAGGTTTCAATGTCAGTTTGAACCGTGCATCTCAAGCTGGTCAACACACATGTCCAGATTCGTTAGGACTGTGCTGCGAGGGCAGTTTGCTGTCTGTTTGTGACTCATCTGCTTCAGAGCCAAGTCCTATTGTCTTTTTAAAAATGTATGCACATCGAGTTATGAAGAAAACAATTCTTTAAAACTTTCATGACATGTTTCTTCTGTAGGAGAAGTCCCCCAAAACTTGCAACCTAAAGCTCAAATTATATCAGCTGTTAAAGATCTTTTCCTGTGTATTTACTAACTTTTAAAAAGGTGTTAATAAATGTTAGCAAGGCACTATTTTGACATCCAGTATTCTAGTAACCATCAAATTCATTTTACTTAGGCACAATAATAACGTTTAAATCTAAGTTAAAGAAGTATGGCATGAAAAAATACATCTGTTGTTTTCAAATGTTTCTTTATACATTAAAAATACACACTATAAACCAATTTTTATGGTGTGCTGTTTCTGTGGTTTGGATGCAACAACAGCACACTTCAAAATCCTCTTTTGGTATGTATAAAGGTTTTTGTTGTATAATTTGAATGTAATTTAGTCATAATTCCAGTATGAGCACTCTGCATTCTTAAGATCTGCTTTGAATTATTACATTAAGTAGTATGAAATTGGGGCAGAGCTATCAGCTTTTGACTTAGCAAACAATAAGAGTCAGAAATTATGATTTGGCCATATTTGCTGAAAGCCGTCATGAGTTGTAGCTCTTAAGTTTACTCCAGGCATCTCCAGCAGGGTAGATCCCTGCCAACATGCAGCGTCGGTCCTAGATTGTCTACTTAAAAAAAAGGAAAAAAAAAAAGGATGCTCTCCCTGTTCACTACACCCCCTGCTGAAAGCTCTCATGTTGCTCTGCTATTATTTCTGACATGATTCTGCCATCTCATTGTCTCTCACGTACCCTTGCTTCACCCCCACCCAACTCTGCTTCATGGCTTTGCTGCTGCAGGCAGCGGGAAGGGAGAAAAAAAAAACCCAGTCTGGCTGAGGCCGTTGTCGGGGTGATCTAACCACCTCCTGGGGTGGATTCATGTCTGTGTTTCTTCAAAGTGATCCAAGACAGTACTCCAGCTAGAGGGGTGGTGCGTTTGCCCTTACAAAATATTAATGGGGGGGAGTTTCAGCAGAACATTTTTGGCAGCTTTACGCGTGAAAATACATTCATCACCTAAACCCAGCCCCGCGGTGTCAAAATGTATAAATGATTCACGCCAGCTGAATGGGCCGGGTATGACTAAACGCCCTTTATCTTTTTAAAATTTCCTTCTAATTTGGGTTGTTTCCCTTTTTTTTGTCTTGAAATATATTTAAGGTGAGGGAGCCAACTTTTTTAAGTAGTCAGAGAGGCAGGTTGCCTCACAGTTGGACTGAGAGTGAAGGCCAATGAAGGCTGTAGGTGTTTGGGCAAATTCCTGCTTTTGTCTTAAATATCTTACTCTAATATTCTCACAGATATTCAGTGCAACACAAACACTACGTTTAAAAGGCACATGAAGTAAAAACACATCTCAGCTGACGAGACGGTGAACTCCACTGTTTTTGTTGAGTAGTCCAAATGACAGACTGGCTTAAAATCCTGAAAATGACTTTGATGTTTTTTTTTACTTGCAGCCAATAACATGTTGCCAAGGGGGAAAAAAAGCAGCTGATGCCAAAAAAGTATCAACACAAACCTAACATGCTGTAGAAAGAAGAAAACTAGAGGACAGAGAGAGGTCTAAATGTTCTTGAGGCTTGACACAGCTGCACTAAGAGGGGATTTTGTACCACTGCAGAGGTGGAATTGTTTTATCTGGACTGTATTCATATTTTATAAGTCATATTTTCCTGGCTAATAACAGTTAAACACAGTCCTTTTGGTTTAACTCTTATAAAGCGCAAGAAGATAATAGCGCATAAAAGACCTGATCAGGAAAAAATGAAGAGGCACAAACTATAATGCTCATTTAATGTTACTTTCATCACCAAGATGCAAACAATCCAGCATTAAAATATCCCATTGACAGACAGGATGCTTGTGGATGTTTAATGTGTTATTTGTTGTGTTAATTACAGTTACAAAAAAATTAGAGAAATAGCTATTTTAAAAGCAGACTGTTAGACAACTCTACTGGATAAATGCAATATTTAAAAAGTGTAAATAATTGTTTCAAATTTTGCTCCAAGTAGCCATTTGTTATCAAGTTTAAACAGATTGAGACTTGTTAAAAGATGTCAAAATGGAATTTTACTGACTTTTTGAATCTTTGTAAATGGAAATTCAGCTTTTATACCATATCAGAGCAATATGTGTACTGCAAGAAATTTCTACCACTAGAGGTCTCTCAGTTAAAACAACTGACAAAAAAGGACGCAGTTCAATGATGAAAGGTCGCATGGGACTATGGGATTTGTTCATTTCATCGCTCATCAGCCACCTAGCTGATGAAAATCCATTTTGAATGACTCAGGCAGAAATATTCTCAGGAGAGTTGATGTATTAAAAGTTTTTATGTGTTACTCACGCAACTTGAAAAACTTACGCAAGTGAATTATTCATTCATCACGTACTTTTTTGTGAATTCCTCACCCTCTAACTGGTGTTACCCTAGAAGTTAGCAACAGGCCACAAAATGAAACACACCATAACCCTGAATCAAATAACAAATTCTGTGAGTTTGAACATCTTTGGAAACTCAACAAAAAAATTAAGTAACGATATCAGCACTGTGTTACAGTGTGTTACATATTTTATGTTTGTGTATATTTATATACAGAAAACCTGCAACACCTGTTCTAAAAGGATAATAAATACATGTCAATGCATATGGATTACTCTAATAGTGGCAAAACATTTTTGAGATCAGTCAATGTTCAAATAGGATTATATATTAATCAAAAAGACTTCATTAATGGAATAAAAATCTGAAGAAGCAATATTTTGTAGTTCATCTCATTCTTATTTCTGCCTGGTGGAAACTCTGAGAGTCATCCTGGGTGACATCACTCCCATCAGAGAGGAAACGCTGTACATCATTGGATGAAAGTCATCACTCAGAGTCACCATGTCAGTAACGATTAGGATATTTCCAGCCCTTTGAGGTATAATTAGAATGAAACCTTGCTCCGAAATGAACTCTACAAGACCTCACTCTGACTTTGGTGGCATGTTATTATTAAGTCTTGTTGATTTTGATTTTATATTGAATGTATCTGAGCCTGTGACTGTAACCCTTCTCAGTACTCTGTATTTTTTGACTCTATGGTTTAAAATAATAGATCACTTAGATACTGAGACAATCTGATTTCTGATTGGTTAAAAAAAAGTGTTTTTGTGTGAGCTCACCTTTAGGTCATACTCCTGACGAGTGTCTAGGGTATCGCTGCGGAGGTCAGACTTGAGCTCTATGTCATCTTTAAAGGGCTGATTGGAAGGAGAGAAGGACACAGAGGGGAGAAACTAAACCGTCAAACAACAAAACAGAACAAAACAAAAAGGAGAGAAGGTGCCGTAACAAAACAGAAGAGGGAAGGAGGCAACAGAGTATGACAGGAAAAAAAAAAGAAAATGGGATTAAAAGTGTTAAAAGGAGCAATTACAGGGGAAAGCACAGAGTTTGTTTGTAGTCAAAAGGTACAGTGTGGTGTAGGGAGAGGTTACTGAGTTAATCTGAGGCTTTTTCTACAACTACAGGCTGTGTAAACAGTGTCCGGCCCAAGCACACATATCCTGCTGCTGCTCACCGAGTACATGGCCTTGACCATGCGCGAAGCTGTGGACACACTGCCGGAGTCCTCCTCTAAGCTGTGGGTCTCCTTGTTTATTGTCTCCACCTTGATGTCTGGCTTACCCAGGGTGACCCCACGCCGACCTGGAAGCAAAACATGGCCAGGTTACTACAGCTGGACACGTGCACCTTAGCAAGGGTGTTTTTACGCGCTAGAGGAACGAGTTCAGAGGTGACCTACATCCATATGGTGGAGAGGAAGCTGTAAGTGTAGGATTTTTATTGCTTTGTTGCAAGTTGTTTGGTCTGAATGATGATTTACATCATAATGCTCTATGAAACATGAAAACATCTACTGTACAAGCAAACTGGGTCTTTACATTGTGTGTGTTAAACATGTGGAGAAGATGACTCACTGCCTTTGCGCTGCCTGTAGAAGATTAGAACAAGAACCAGCAGAAAGATGAACAAGATGATGGTGGAGCCAACCGTCCCACCAGCTATTATTCCCACTGGGACTTCCTCTGAAATGAGAGAGATGGTTGAGAGTTAGGAACGCATATGTCTGTGTGCAGTGGTAAAGATTTATTGTGATGTACATCTTAAGAGTTGCCCCATCCCCAGTTACTGAGACATCTGTTTGGCCAAAAAAAAAGGCTGGTGCTAGGTGTATATGGATGTTTAGGTCCATTTAAGGTGTAAAAACACATTAGATAATTGTTTCTTTTCTGTGTCCCAAAGTTCTAAACATCCTGCAATTTACTAATATATGAATATGAATAAAGCAGTGGATGTCACCTCTTATAGAGCTAACATTGGGAAGAAATCTTAGGTTATAGAATCTCCGTCCATCATTATAATTATAAACTCTTTCAATTATTGCTGTTTTTGATTCTACATTTTCATTTTCCATCATAAGGTATATAATGTCTGTATATGTTGCATAAAGTTGTTGCAAATAGTCTTACAGACAAAAGCATCAGATCATAAAGTCTGATTGTAAAACCTTGACAATGTCCGATACTGTCAATCACCCATATAACTTCATTAATGGTTTCTAAATCCACAGACCCTAATCAGGGATAATTTTGACCTGATGAGGCTCTGAGGATTAAAAGGTAACAAATTTTTAACCAAAGAACAAAATAAGTAAATACAAGTGATTGACATTGTGCAAGAAAAAGGTGCTCAACATTGTTTTTTCCCATTTTTTCTCAGTTAATATTCTCCTTAAAAGATACTAAAACATCAAAGATGAGAGCTTTTTTTAGTACAGTTTTATGTTCAATGTAATCTTACAGAATGTATCAGGAAAAAAATAATTATATGTAACAGTAAAGACTTAAAGTACTGCACTCTTGTTTACGCTAGATATTGCCACACCCCTTCTTTGCATTTCGCAGATACACTATGTGTTTATAGTGTATACTTTACGGTCATTTTTAAAGGGGGGGCTATTTGGATTTTTTCTTGCTGTTACTATCCAGAGAGTGTAAAATTTAGCATTTTATTTTACACACTAAAACCAACTACTTTCTCCTTTGCTGTGAAACCACTGCTTGCTGTCTTGTTCCTGTCTCTTCAAACCGAAAATTAATGAATTTATAAAACCCACCTGTCTCCTCCAGTGTGATGATCATGGTGCCCGGGCCGAACGAGTTCCAGGCCGTGCAGTTGTAGGTGGACATGAA
>JAPZDV010000016.1:3831160-3849031 GCA_029814665.1 Acanthurus lineatus
GGATAAAGAAAGAAAATATAACTTTAAATCAATGAACTATTTGAATACAAGTTTTACATCAGAGTGGATGCTTTATATGAAATTTAGCAAAATAAAACTTAATTAGCCTCTTTTACCAAATTTACCAAAAGTAAAAGGGTGTGACAGATTACGCAAATTTATGCATTTACATGTACATAACCACACTGCATGACTTACGAAAACCAGCAACAGTTTGTATGTTTCTGCACGCTAAAGTGGAGATGGGTGGGGGCGACTGATCTGGTGAGAATCTTGCACATTCTCCAACTTTAAAGCCACTAAAAGCAACTGTATTATTCAGCACTGAAGAACTGTACTAAGGTGAGTTAATTATGCATAAGCCCACATGTTCCCATAATCTGCCCACTTATTCCAGAGAAGGATAATCTCTTGGCTGTGGCGTTTACTGGGACAACTGTTCCTCTCCAGTCCTTTATATTTTATAAATCTTTTTCTGTTCCGGCCCTCTCTCCACTTGCATTAGAGGAGCGCGCACTGCGAGTCAGGATGGATCAGTCACAGAGGCTGGGAGGGGGGTTGGCGGCAGCGGCGGAGGAACTACTACTGCTGCGCCTCTGCGATGCAGCCGAGTGGAGAAAGCATTCAGGCTGATTTCTGACGCAGGAGCTAAAAGCGGACCAGCTTAGTGTTAGTGTTGGTTTGTTTATGTGATGGGATGGAGGAAAAATTCTCGAAGAGTTTAAGGGTGAGTCACCACTCAAAAAGAAAAGGGGACAGTGCCTAAAAGCATGGAGTGAAGCCATTTAGGAACAGAAAGGTACAGTAACAGTAAAATACAAATCTCTGCTGGACAAAAAGCTACAACTTTGTGCTCTTAGTGACCAGAGCTTTTCCTTGTTGGGGCTTTTTTTTCTTTTATTTTTTGAATAATTGATGCTGGGTTTAAATTAAGACATTTCCACTGGGTTTGGTACCAGAAATGTTTTTCTTTTTACTTTTCACATTTTTTTAGACTTACGATCTTATCTGGAGGGGGTGTGCTTGCAATGTAGCATTTCACCTCTCCTCTCTCCCCTCTCACTGCATACTGCACTGGATCACTGGAGATTATGGGAGGACCTGCATCAGCCAAAAAATGAGAGGAGATGTGAGTGGAGTAGAGAAATGAAGGAAATACAACAAACTGCAAAAATCATATAAAAGACATTGACCTTATCAAGCCTGTTCAAGAGGTTTTGTACAATTTAAGATAAATGGTCACTACTTTGGACATAAAACATTCTTTTTTTCAATTACTGACAAGATGACCTTTTTGAAAGCACAAGTTATTCATCTACAAGCAGTGACACATTAAACTGAGAGGATGTTTTCTGACCATTGACAGTGAGCGTGACCTCAGTCTCTCCTACTCCGATCCGTGGGACGATGGCCTTACATACGTACTGACCGGCATCAGCTTGGCTCACTGACTTCAGATACAGCTGGTTGCTGTTACTCAGAACCTAAGAGGGAGAGAAAAAAAAGGACACAAATATAAACAAGACAAATCTTCTAAACAGTGGGAGGGGATAAACAACATAAAATCCCACATGTTCACATTCAAAAGTAGATGAGAGACTATTGTATTAATATTTCTCTATATGTGTAGCTTATTATGTTGTTAATTTGCATGTATAGTCTTCTTTAAGTATACGTGTTCTACATTTTTGACCCTACCTGGTTAACAATGCACACTTGCACATCCACTTTTAACCCATCACAAAGGTTTTGCAGTTGCCTAGCAACCACATCCCTAGGAAAATTAGCTGTGGAAAAATTATGGCTTAATATGTAACCACCTGGAGAGGGAAAAGTACCTGAGCAACACTGGTTATATTTAGGGTTTCTAATAAAATAGTTTTACAAAACTCAAGTTGAATTAAACTTCAAAGAAAAAGGAGATATTGTCGACAAGCATCTCATGAGAAGTCTTTCCAATTTAGGAAATTCACATATGTTTTCTTGTTGTGACTTAAATGGGAGAACTGATATTATTCTCCTGTTTGCATAGTTAATTAAAACTTGAACCAGCAAAGAATAAGCTAAGCCTAGCATAAAAACTGGGGAGAGCTAGCCTAACTCTGTACAATTCTAACATATTCACCTATAAGCTAAATAATGCCCAAACCCTTGTAAATCATTCAAGTATTATTTTTTTATGCCTCAGTTTTTGTTAGAATTTAACATGTTAGGTATAGCATATAAATGTTATGCATCGATCTTTTCCATAAATGCAAGTAGAAGTGTATTTTTCCAGATTTTGAAATATACTGTCGAGCTGTATGCTTTGTTCCCCTCCTGCAGTCCTTTGTTTCATGTCTCACTCTCAATCTGTCTTCTGCCTTTATCTTTCATGTCAAACATGAAAAAAAGAGAAAAAAATCTTTTAAATCTAAAAAATACAAGATCATGAACAGCCATGTCTATCAAATTTTGTTGTTGTTGTAAATACTTTAAATGCAATCAGACTTTTAAAGCCACAGCTGTTTACGACCTGCAATATGGCTGCCAGACTTTGCATTGCCTGCTGTTTCTGCTGTACCATTCAAAAGTTGGGAGGTCTATATGACTTTAGCACAGTCTTTAAATTTTATTAAGAGTGATTCGACCCTTAGGTTATAAAAAGAGAATACTGAGAAAAGAATGCATGAAATGGAATGAAAGAGGTGATGACAAGGAAGAGAGGAAGAATGAAATACTTTAGGTGTACAGACAAAATAATGCTGTTGAATGACAGAAAGCTTTTGTAAACACAGGAAAAAAAGTGTGAACTGTAAAAGTAGTGTGAATACCAGAACAGAGGAGAAATGTGCACAGCGTGGGCTCGTAGCTTCTTACCATGTTTGAACCCTTTTTGAACCAGGTGAGCGTGAGCGGAGGGTTCCCAGCCCATTTGCAGTTGAGGGTGACATCAGAGTCAACATCTACTGTTTTTGGCTGCGGCTCCACCAGCAGAATTGGACCGACTGGAGACACAGAGAAAGAGAGAGATGTTCTTTGTTGCGCCTGAGTAATAATGCAGCGGGACTAAAGGGTAGAAGCTGCTCACAGGAACAAGAAACACAACAATAGTGTGTTTTATCCATCTCACTCCAGACTGTAGTGAGTGAAGTATGCCACAAGCGGCTGAATGAGGTGAGATGAGTGTAGTGTGACTCACAGTGAACGTCAACCAGGATGCTGACGTTGGTCTTTCCCACAGCATTGAAGACCAGACAGGAGACGGGCTCGGTGAAGAAGGAGTGGTCGGCCTTAGTGGTGAAAACGCTCTCCCTGGCACCCTGCAGGACCACGCCCCCTTTGGCCCACCTGAGGTTAAAACACATCATGTTAAATACAATGAAAAAATCTAAAAACAGCATATCTAACAGGTAAGTGCTACTTTAAGAGAAGAAGAGTGGAAATAAGAATATGCATGTTTATGGATGCAGACCTGTAGCCCATAATAGGAGGGTTGGCATGAGCTTGGCAGGTAAAGGTGACTCTGTCGCCCTCGAGGACAGAGCGAGGCTCAATGGACAAGGTCACTGTCGGTGGATCTGGAAGAGAGAGAGACACTCACATAACAACAGCTTTACCACATCTAATATATGCTGCAATCTGGAGGAAAGTTGGCTGCAAAATGGCTTCCACGCATTATTTAATGATAGCTATAAAACATTAAGCTGCCGGCAGATGTTTTATGTTTTATATTTCACACCATGCTCCTTCTTATATTAACTTTTAGCAACTTATTTTATACAGTTTATAACAAATGTAGCTGGAAAATGAGATAAAAATGACATTGTTCTACAGTAATGTCTTACCCACATTAGAAACCTCATTTTAATAAAATTTAAAAAATACTCACTAAGTTAGAATTGGTTTCTGTCTTAATATTATTGAAACGCTTACGGTGTACATTGAGGGTGACAGTTGTGCTTTTGCCACTTGGAACAGCCAGATTGGTGGCCACACAGCTGTAGTTCCTCCCAGTGTCGCTGTCGACAGGCTGGATTGGCAGGTAGCTACGTGTGGTCACCCTCTTCCTGTCTGGAAGCACTTCCTGATGAAGGACAGCAGAGAGGAAATGGTGCAGGAGTTGAAATACAGTTAAAATGCAAAAAATGTCAAAAAAAGATTTCGTGTAAGTGTGTGTGTCTTTGTGAATGTGGCCTCCTCCTCAGACTTACAGTGGTGCTGACAGCCCCCTCCACAGGCAGACCATCTTTAAGCCACTCTATCATAGAAGGCGGTTTAGCCCCTCGAGACACACAGCTCAGGTTGTAGGACTCCCCCGCATTCAGCAACACCTCTGGACCTCCATCGATCACCGGGTCATCAGGGGGGACTGGAGCAGGAAAGGAGAGCATTAGAAACAAAACCACATCTCACGTACTTTACTCCAGACATGTGCAGTGGCACAAGAACGTACTGAGGACAGTGAGTTTGGCCCTTCTGGACCTCAGGGCTGCATCAGGGGCCTGGCACTCGTACAAGGAGTCATCAGACAGATCAGCTGACAGGATCTCCAGGTTGTACTGGCCCAGCTCCTGCACACGCAGCACGCGATACCTGGGCCAGGCTGAAACACACACACACAGAGTTTAAGAGTTAGATTATAATGATTGCTTAAGGGTACACAAGCATAATCTGGATTTCTAGCTTCATGGTAAAGTTTATATATGATTTTTCAATCTATTTTAAGTTACAACACACATGTCCTGATAACAAAATTAAGTTACACAGATAGCAACAAAGATGGAATGCATTCCATGTTTTAAATGCTTTCCCCTGCTTGTAGTGACCACCTTTTGGTTATAGCTTAGCATTTCTTCACATTTTAGCCAAAATTAGTTTCTTAAAATAAATGTCACTATATGACTTTGTATGTCAGACCTCTCAACCAAACTGTTAATTCATCACTTCTAAGGATCTAAGGATCCGCACTAATCCATCTGGTCTGTATCAGAATAAAAAAAAACAATACCACCCAGCTTGTTCATGCTGGTAATTAAACATCAGATCTGTGTCATACATGAAACAAAACTATGCCTTTTTCTTCGTCAGCCTAATTGACAGCAGAGATGCATGACCACATAATGCAGCAGAGATGCACAAACACAAACACATGATCACACATACACATTCACGCACCCTTGCACAAAGCACACAATTACACACACACACACACACGCAACACGGCCTCGCCCCCTTCCCCCATCCGCCACACGGCCCAGCTGTGCCACCGCCACTGTACATTCTCACCATTAGGTGGCATCCACGCTCTCTCTCACCAGCAGGGGGAAAAGATGAATGCATTATGACAGCAACGTTTTAGAGGACTCAAATCGACTCCAGTCCATGGTGCAGAATTCATGTTTGCTGCCCAGACGTAGATTTTATGTGAAGTTTTCTGTGTTTCATGCGCAGCCTCTGAACTGAGCAACGCCGCCCGCCTAACCTTGTGTGTTCTTTCTGCTATATATGTGTGTGTGTGTGTGTGACTGTGTTTCCGTGTGCATGTTCTTTACATATACATGCATTTGCATGTGAAATGTCGAGAGCGAGAGCGAGAGAGCGTATGAAAAGCCCAGAGAACAAGGCGGGGAAGCGGAGGGACAGAGCCTCACACACAAACACACACACACACACACCCACTGAGTGTATGTGTGCATGAAGCGGCCAGTGTTCATTCACATGTTTTTATTTAAAAGCTTTGGCTTGAAGCACTGGACCATTACAGTGACAATATGATTAAAATAAAGGAAGGAGAGATGGAAAAAATGTAGAAGGGACAGATGAGGAGGAGGAGAGAAAGAGGAGAGGATGAACAGAGTGTGTCAAGCAAGGTGAAGGTAAGGAGAGAGGAAGACACACTAGGAGGAGAAGTTAAATGAAGAATAGGAGAGAGGGCTCAGCACAGCAGAGGCAGCTGAAGGAAAGAGAACAAGAGAGAAAGAGAGGAACAAGGGAGCTTAGATGAAGAGGACACAAAGGAATAGCATGACAGACTGAGGAGAGGAGAGGAGAGGAAAGGGTGATTACAAGGAAAAAGATTTTAAAAACTAACATTTAGAGTTAAAGCATTACCGCTGATGAAATTGCAGGATATAAGAAAAGAAAAAAAAATTTAAAAATGTGAAAGATAACTGAACAAAGTAAAGGGGAGGGACATTTTAAAAACTGAATACTAAAGCACAAAGTCTGAGGAAAACAACAGCAACATCCACAAAAACAAGGCAACAGCATGTCACAAATGATGCAGTCTCCCTCTGGACCAATCAGTTAAAAATATGCCCACTTGTTTTGACCAGTAATTGCACAGCCCCCTTTGGGCTAATCAGTGCAATTCGGAAAATGCTGCAACACAGCGATGAGATGCATCTTCCCCCCTCAAGTTTTGTCAAAGTCAGACAAGCTTGTGTCTTAAATTATTGTTGTTTACAGACAAACAAGCGGGGAGACTTAACAAACCAAACTGAAAAATTTAACACTAGGGACAAAATAGCAACAAGAAAGACTGGGCTGAACAGTAAGCAAAGATAAGCATGAGCTCTATATTCTTTAATTCAACAAACTTTCAATAAAAAACTAGATATTAGCCAGTCAGAGTCACCAACTGTTAATATGACAGAGGTGATGATGTGATGTTCCTCCACCTAGTTGAAGGGTGTCAGTTAAATGTGCCTAAGGGAGCTTAGAATTTCCCATCAGACACTGGATTACATGTGCAGAAGGTGTCCAAAGTGCACAATTTGTCCTAAAACGTGATGTGATGGGGTGGCTGCTGTGGTTGTATTAAGCATAACAGTAGACACTTACATCTCTTGATATAAAAAAATCTGCTCTGCTGGCTCAATCTAACTGTAACTCAAACATTCAGCAGCAAAAACATTTTGTCAGCATACATTAGCCACCGCAGTTACACAAACGCAATGTCGTACTGGGTGAGCATGCATCATTCGAAATGCTTTTTCTTATTAGCTGAGTTAGTCCATTATCTAGCTTTGCAACCTCTGTTTACTGCAGCAATGGAGTGTTTGTGCATTTGTAGTTTTTTTCAGGGGTATCTACATGCAGGAAATATCAGATTTTTTGCAAAGTTTTTAAATTTTATGTCTTGCATTTTGATGGCCTCCACTGAGTTTCAGCTTGAGTTCAGTTCCAGAGCAAAGCACAGCTCTGACCCTCTGCACTGCAAATGCTGCAGATGCCACTGTAAACATAAAACAGGCTTTAAACATTAAACACATCTTTCTGCTGCACTCTGAAATGCCGAACGACAAGATAAACAAGTAAATGGCCAGCCATCTTTGCGACTGTGGTGTAAAGAGCCCCATAAAGAACTCAAGACTTTTCCAAAATTACAACTTTTCCAGCTTGTAACATGCAGCGTTAACATTTTGCCATCAGCAGCTCCAATCCAGAAGTATCAGAATCAGCTCCGAAAAGCCCTTCTTAGTCACATGCTGAACAGAGTGAAGGAAGCCTGAGGAGGCTGTATGATGTCTCACCCTGGAGGTCCTCTCCGATGCCCAGAGCCAGGCCATCTTTGGTCCACTGAACAATGCCTGAGTAGTTGAAGACAACACAGGACAGGATCACCCTCTGGCCCCGCACCACCGACTGGTCTGCCGGCTCCTGAGAGAACCTTGCTGTCCACACTGGAGAGACAGATGAGAAGGATTGAGAGGATAAGTTAGGAACCTTAACATTTTCACTGTGTACATACTGCAGGCAGGCTATTATAAAAACTCCCTAACTACAGATATAGCATCTTCCTCCGTCTGTGGTTTTATGGTTAATTGACTGAAAACTGTATTACCCCAACAGTAATGGAATACCACATCTTTGATCGCAGCCATTAACTGAGCGCCGATGAGTAAAAGAGCGGCATGGAAAGACGGAGGTGTCAAAGACGAGGGATTTAAAACAGAGTTGGAAAAGAAGAAAAAGAAAAGGAAAGAAAGACGAAGAGGTGGTTAATGCTGACTCAGGAGAGAAGAGCTGAGAGATCAAACAGGCAACTTCTGCCATAGGGTCTCTCACACCCCCTTTTCTTTCTTGCTCATGACTTTTTATTCCTCCAAAACTCTGCAACCCCCCCTTCTCTCTGTTTCTCCCTTGTTCATTCCTCCCTATGAGTCATCTCCCAGGCTTCCACTCTCCAACCAAAACTACAGTGGCTGTCATTGTCTACTAGACTCTCTCGCTCCAGTCTGTAGTTCACTACGGCACAAGATCGACCAGCGCCGAGCTGGCCCACCGACCATCTAATTCAAGAGAAAAAAACAAGAAAAAAAAACCCCTCTGCTATTGTTCCACGCTGTGTGATGACAAGTTGTAATTAGCTGTCCCTTGAAGACATGACACCCGTACAATAGAGGAGAGGCAATCACCGTGGAGGATTTGCATCTGGCTTTAAATTTTTTCAGTCTTTCCATTCTGTCTCTCCTTTTCATTTTTCTCCCCCTCCCACTTATTTCAAAGAATCTCATACAGTAGATCATTAACCCAATGCTGCATCGTATCCCCCTCTCCATCCTCCTCCCCCCTCCACTTCGGCATTACCTCTCTTCTTCTATTCTCTCTATACATGTTGTATGTCCTTTACCCAAATTGCTTTGCTTCACTCTCTGCTTTTCCCTTTATACGTATGCATGCCCACTCGCCTCTTTCACTTTGTACATCTATAATGCTGTCTATGAACGTCCTTTTGCCTGCACTGAATTTCCTCTATCTCTCCCGCTCTACAGTATTTGTGCGCCTCCTTCTATCTATATACATATATAATGCTGTATATGTCCTTTTTACCCATAATGCTTTCTATTTCTGTGTTCCTCCTCCTCGCTGGTTGGAAGGGGGTTAGAGGCGGACTGTCACAACTCATTTATCACATTAAATATCAGCCCTCCAGCACTTTCTCTCTCCCTGTCTTTCTCATTCCCCCGTTCACCCGTCTCTCTCTTCTCTCACTTTTTTCCTTACTCTCTTTTCTTCACCTCCTACCATTTACATCTCTCTTTCTCACTTGTTCTCTCTGCTTTTTTAGCACTTGTTTCTCCCCCTTTCCCTTACACGCCCTCTGTCATTCCCTCACACTTCTCCCTCTGAGCCCTCCAGCACTTTTCTGAAGGTTCCCATCTCTCTCACTTTTTTTTTTTAACAACTGCCATATGCCTCTGCACCCCCACCTCCCACCTCTCCAACGTGACCTTCGGTCCCTATCTCTCACGTTTTCCTTTCCTTTTTATACACACAGACATGTACTCTCCCCCTATCATGTCAAATTGGGTGTGATTTGCAGAGGTACAATATGCCTGATGATACAAAAGAACCCAGTCATGCAAAAAGATTTCCTTACCAATCACAACAATGGCTTCTGACAGTGCAGCACATTAATATTCTAAAGATAAAGGAGATGTGAGAGGATACACGGTGCAAAGGGAATCAGATGCAGATGGAGCTTTGCAGCGCCAGCATGCATACCTAGAATAATTTAGCAGTGAACCAAAAAATATAGCAGACCTTAATTTGCTCCCTGAGGAACACCCAAATCAACGGGATTAATAAACTGAAATAAACCAAGCAAACAACACAACAGCAACGATTTGCAGTGAAAAGTTAGGGAGTAAAATCATGTCTCATAGCTCTCACATGGAGCACAAAAATGCATGTATTCACCCAGCCTGATCACCACAAAATATGTTTACGGTTTACTGTTATTTCAAACCAAAGATATGTGCAATTTGTACATATCACATGCATTATATCAACATTTTAAGAACTTTATAACAATAGATAGCTGTTCACCAGGTAACAAGCGTTCACAGCCACATCAAGCTTAACAGTTTCAACCAGGTAATTTTACCAATCATCAGAACCATTTACTGGTGTTTCAAGGCAGGAGGATGGGAGAAATTTCCAACAATGTTTCTAGTGACAAAACCAGGAATGTTAAGTCAAAGCACAATCTTTTCCTAATACTAACCAAATGCTTTTTGTACCTAAACCTTAAAGAACCTTAACCACAGAATATTAAGTTTGGTGTTTAAAACCTATGAAACGTGAGGTTGATCTAAGGTTTGTCTCACCAGCTGGGAACCATCACTGCTCAAAGTTGAAGTCCATGCAGAAATACCTTAGTTAAAAGATTCTTTGAATGGCCACTACATGTTGGCCTACAGAACACTGTGACTGTTACAACAGGAAGCAAAACATACACGTCAGTGTATTATTTATGTAACAGTAACAATATTTGTGGTTAATTAGAACATAATTTGGAAATAAGGCTGTGAGGTCCAACAGACTTATTTTATTCAACACCCTCTTGCTTAAAGTGATGTGGTCCTACATGAACAGAAAGTTTTCCTCAAAAATTAAAGTAATCTTTGGTTATTAGAAATGAATAATTTCGGTATTTCTTTCCTCTCTGTTTTCTCCCAGATTAAAAGTGGGGCAGGCTCAGTTTAAAAAACTAATGTCAATTCATTCTGTGCAATAATAAGAATAAAGTAATATCCAATGAAGCAGACCAACTGAGATTTGATGAGTTACATTTTTAATAAAAAATAAGTCAAGATATTCTTGTTCAAACTTAAAATTTTATTGTTGTTCATTTAACAAGATATATCTGATACCATGTGAACTTATAATGTCAAAAGAAGCTTCTGGAAAATGCAAGAAGGGTTTTTTTTTGAATTCTATCAGCTATTACTCTGATTGCTGCTCACTTGCCCTGATTCAGGTGGCCAAAACTTGGATTTTCTGGCTTTAATTAAAGTCATTGGTCATATTGCATGGATAATTTGTTTAAATAACAATACTAAACCCAAATGCATTTCATTTTGGGCAGTGGAAATTGGATATAATCACAGCACTGTTATATTTTGACACTGTAAACTTGTCAGCAAACAGCTATTATTTACACATACAGAGATTCAGAGTAATATTCACTCTCCTTTTCCTGTAGCTCTCTCTTTGGTCTCCAGTAACTCCTGAGGAGTATATCCGGCTCTTTGGCTGTTCAGTGCTTCACTACACTCACCAGGTAGTTGCTAGCTTGGCTTTCCTGTTATTTAGTACCGGGCAGGTAGTGTACAGTGCGTTTATCACTAAAAACAGAGTTTGCTGCTGCTGAAAATAGCACTGATACAAGTGGATGAGGGAACCAATATAAAAATAAAAAAAAGTGCAGGTTGTAAATACTAAAACAATGAGCTAATTATCAAAGGCCAACCCTTAATGTCATGTGATCCAAATAATGTCACAATTATTTTATAAGATTATTTAAAAATTGATTACAGCTATTAATAGACTTCTTGCTAAACTTGACTAATCAAAGGGATGTTGGAATTTGTAATTTCCAAATACTTATTTTTTTAAGGATGCCATCAGATATCTGAAGGGATAATATGCAATATAAAAATGCAAGGTGTGTTCTGAGCCCTTATTAGCAATCACATATGTGAGTGATGTAGCTGTAATTAAGGTGAAGATCAGAGATATAGTTAGTAAGATATTGCTGAAAAATTTCTATTATAAACAAAAGGTATTTCTAGACAATACAGAGATTTGCTTTCAATTCCTGAGTGCATTCTGCTTTGATAAACTCATTCTTCTGATGCTAATTAATGGAATATACAGTGTGAATTGGTGCCATTTTTAAAACCATAAGAAGCCTTTCCTAAGATATACATAGGTTAAAAGAGAGTTTATCTGGGTTTAAAGTACCCTGCAACCTTGACAATAGCCTGAGGGCTAGCAAATCCTTTCCTCTACCACCTCAGATATGCTAGCTGGAGGTATTCCCTCAACTGCCTCAGTAAACCACAAACATAATCCAAACTGAATACTCCTGAGTGGAGGCTACACAATCTGCAGAGAAAACACCCATGCGAAGGCTGAGGACTGAAAACACTGACTCATTTAAACATGTGCTCATCGCCTTCTGATTTCCATATTACCCAGTTAACACTTGTCAACATGAGTGTATGCGCTCCTGGGTGTGTGTCTGTGTGTTTAAAGAAGGAAATCTACGCACAGAGAGCAGTCAGAGCAGAGGCAAGGCAAAAGAGTGTATGCAAGGGAGCTTGTATTCTTCATTATGTGGGTTATGCTGCAGTGACAAATTTAGAGTGTGTCCTGATTTCCTTGAGTCACTGATCCCCAAGATACCAACGGGAGACTCCGAGCACCCTGTCCACACAAAGACCATGGTCACAAAGAGCTGTGGCCATGACCACATCCATATGGACGCACACGCATGCACACACACACACACACACACACACACACACAAACAAAAACAGGCAGCACAGATGACCTAATCTTCACCACATGGGCTAACCATTTCCTCTCAACACACACACAAACACAACCACTCTAAACCCCAAACATATAATCGACACATAGAGGCGGTTTTCTGAACATGGATTACACCACGACATGGACTAAACTGTCAAGCCAGAGGAGCATCTCCATCTCCATTGGGAGCGGGTCTCAGTTTAGTCTAGGATTAAGCACAGCCCTAGTCAAAGTTTGGAAAGGGATTAGGATTAATCTGGAGCCTAGGACAACAGCCCCTGCAGACACTGTGACACCAACCTCGGCTTGTCAAAGCAGACACAAAGCCAAAGGCGAGCACGCACAGCTTCGCCGGGTGACTCACCAAAAGCATGGCCACACGCCGCCATAGTGTGAACCACCACAGCAAATTAGCCCGAGAGCACCTCTCGCACCATACAATGGTGTTTTAATAGCAAGGTAATGAACCGTCAATTTGTTGCTGAAAATTACTGAAAGGGTATGTGCATGCAAAGATGTCGGGGGTTATTTTTAGCAAGTGTGCTGCTCATATGCCCTGCATTTCTTAATTTGCTGCACACCCTGCTGTTTGGTGGTGAATGTCAAAGCTTGCTCTACAGCTTTTAAATACAGGCTTGCCTCACCTCTCTATATGGGACAGGAGGGGAGACTGGAAGTGATGCCATGCACTAGAGAGCACTTGGAATGGTTCATTGACGGCATTCGGTCGCACTATTTCGGATGCTATTAAATAAGATGGCATTTGTATGGATTGTTATGCATTGATCTAATTGTCTTTGTGTCTGGCCTTCTCCCTGTACCCCTCTGTACCCCTCCAACAAAGTCCCCCTGCCTTCCTCTCCCCAGCTCTTCTTCAGCCAATCCTGCTCTTCGGCTGGATCACAGACTTGCGTCACCATAGCAACAGCTGACGTGGAAAGTAACTGCCCAAAAAAAGTTTTCTGTACGAGCGTGTCTGCGAGCGCACACGCGTATGTGCATCTTTGTGGCTGATGAAACCCTCCCTTATGCTCAGTACACCCATTTTTATGTAAAAACATGTTTAATGACCTCATCCTCCCTCCACCTATCCAATTAATAGTCAGGCGGCTGCACTGGTCTCTCATTATTTCTCTCTTTCACCCTCCCTCCTCACACTCACTGTTAGTCAATCCGCTCCAAATTGATTTTGTTATCAGCCTAATTCCATATCACCGCTGCGTGTGGCCGATGTGTTAGTGTTATGGAGGGGCTGTCTGAAAATGAGATGCAGGAATGGGAGAACAAAGAGACGGCGAGGTCCACAGACACAGAGCTGTGAAGTGTGATGGAGGAGGATGACATCATTGTTTCAGGACAAAGTTGCAGCCATAGGAGTCATGCGGCACTGACTCGCCCTCCCTGCTTTCTCTATATGATGTGTACGTGCATCCAGATGTCAGTCCATCAGTCAGGCTACACACTGACTAATGTATCTGTGTCAGTGTGAGACATGACACCCTTGTGATTTTACAACTAGAGTTTTCTTTTTTAAGTCCCTCTTAAATTCAGAAAACTTATTCAAAACACAGATTTTTGTTTTAGCTCCCAAGAATCGGAGCTGCAATGATAATTAAGTTAATTGATTATTGGAACCAAATGAAAATTACAAAATGGAATCAACTATTTTACCTCATCTTTTTATTCATTTTAAGCATACATGTCCAAAATATGCTGCTTCCAGCTATTTAAATTTGAGAATTTACTGCTTTCCTCTATCATTTGTTCATTTATGATAAATGACAAGGCTTTAGGTTTTGATTGGACAAAACGCAATTTAAAGACACTTCTTTATGCTCTTTAGGAAATTAAATCTTACAGTTTCTTGATAATTATTAGACTATACCAATCAGCAAAAGTTAAAAGTTATCAGCAAATTATAATGAAAATAATTATTAGATGCAGTCCTACTAAAAAAAGCTGACCTGTAGATATGAGGTTTAAATAAAGTGCAGCACTCGGCATTGTAAATGTATGTGCATATGTCTGATGTAGCCTAGATCCATTTTTATGAATTCACTTATGGTTTTTGCACTTTCTAAGTTCTGTACTTGTTCTAATATAAAACAGCGAAAAATACCAAATGAGAAGCTGAAAGCAGCAACTTTTAGATTTTTGTGACTAATGATTTTAGAATTATTGTTGTCAACAAAAGTTTAACAGCCTAACTACTCAATTAATTGATTAATCATTTAGCCCTTAACTATCTCCATGTAGCAAATGACTGTAGTGAATGTAGTTTTCCCTCTGTTTGTCTTGCAGTGGGAACTCCACCACCTGTGCCTGCCTTCTCTCAACAACATGGCCGCCCGGCAGGATGGCCATAATAACCTGTAACCATAGTGACGGCGCTATAGGAACAAATGAGAGACATAGATGGAAGAGAAGCAAGGAGTGAAAGGAGGCGACCCACTGAGCCTTCCGACACCACGTCAGTCAAACACAAAGGTGACTCCTGGAGGTGGAGACGGAGCAGAGGGAAGATCAGGGCAGAGGGGAGAAGCAGCCAGAGAGAGAAAGACATGGAGACTCCTTCCTTTGTCTGCCGCATTGTCTGCCAACTCGCTCCTTTCCTCTGTCATCTTACCTTGCCGTCCACCCCCTTACTAGCAGTCAGCGACCTCTTTCTTTCTCTTTCTTCATTGTGGCCTTGCCCCCTTCTCTTTCCCTATTCACTTCCTATTGTCTGGCAGGCATCTACTCAGAAATGATCACTCCTCCTTCTTCCCTCCACCTACTACCTCGTTCCCCTTTTTCGGGCTACTTTTCTACCTTCAAGTACGTCTGGCCCCTTTTCTCCCATCAGTCTACCCTCTCATTCTTTCCCTTCATTATTACTATCAAAATGGTTGCTGTGGAAACACGTTTATTTGGAAATGGCGGGAGGATGGATTATTCCTGCGCTTTGTCTGTCGATTTTTGTTACTACCATGTGAATGAGAGTGTATATGCTCCCGGTAAGGTGTGCACTCATTTTTCTCTGAATGCGTGTGTGTATGTGCACACTACCCACCCATTCTCTAGGGCTCCTCTCATACATGCATTTCACATCTGAAGAGCTTTATTTGTACCGAACCTCTGTTACAGACATTGTTACCATGGCTACAGCCAGCGAGGACCACTGACACAATGACAGACACAGTGGCCATGGCAACCCCAAGATCAGTGGTGGGTAATATGATAATTCATGGATGAGGCATCTGACACATTATAGGCGCATGAATATGCGCGAGGGCTGGTAAGCCGGCCCGTCGCTGGTAATCCATGAGCCTTTGTGCGGCCAGCATGACGAGCGGCTGACAAAGAATACTCTGCTGTAACCAAGGGTGACCAGAACTAACAACAGCCGTCTTCTGGATAAGCTCAAACAAGGGGATATATACAAATCAAGCTGCTACTCTGCTGCAGTGGGCTGTTTAGCTTGTAGCACAGGGTCGCCACAGAATTCAACTGGCACAATCGATATCATAATGAATCAATAATCCACGGCAGCGGTTCCTCATTGATTTTGAGCAACAACCCATTTGTAAAGCCACTCTGACTCCAAAAGCCATGTGAGCTAGCTAACAAACATCAGCACCATCAACTGTGACAGCTCTCAGATGGTCAACTGATCCACCTCACGTTCCAGTACGGCATGGTAATGGAATCCAGCAGGACTGTTTTACAAGCAGCACCCCACCGATAAATCAGCTCCTCCAAGGCCTGCTTTAATTCAATCCAGTGTAATCTAATTTTATTGGTATGTACTGTAGCTTCTTGCAATGTCATCTGTCACAAACCATCCAATAAAAGCCCTGGTCCTTGACCTACAGAAAAGCAATGTTCATGGAGGACCCCTCGCCAATATCACCACCAGAGTATACTGTCACTTTGAAGAGGAGGCTTCTTTGTTGATAGCACACATGCTAAACGACAGTAGGCAGAGGGGGTAATAAATCTGGGTTGTGGATTGTAGATTTTGAAATTTGAAAGCCTTTGCATAGCATTAGAGAAACACAGTACATCTTGTATAATAAATGAGGAGCATTCACCATGAGACAAATATGGACCAAAATCTTCTCAGAAAGGCAATGAGTTCTACTTTTTACTTAGAAAACTTATAATAACCTATCATGATATACTTCATATGTCCAAAGGTATGTCCTCATAAGTCCATGTTTTTGCTGTTGTTCATAGTTTGAGCTGGAGCTTCAAGTTCCACTTAAGGGGAATTTTCACTTAAATGTTACAACAAACAGTGATATTTTAGACAATAGTGTGCTTCCAACTTTGTGGCAACAGTTTGTGTTTATTCTTTTTCCTCTCTCAACATTAAAATTCCCCCTGTGCACAAAGGCGGGTCAATAAAGAATTGGCTTTCTCAGTTTGGTGAGGGAGAACTTGACTAGCTTGCACAGACCTCTGACCTCAACCCCATCATACATATTTGCCATGTCGTTTTACCAAAGATGTAGGAGGATAGGACCTAATGAATTGCTGTAGTTTGGTTGAAAATTCTTGGTCAAACCCATCCTAAAACTAGTAGTGGCATCAGTTTAATGCCAAACTTTTGGCCATGGAGTGTATCTTAAATCAACTTGACATGACTTGCTATGATGTAAACTAGGTAAAGCCTAATCTGGGACAGAAAACATGGTTAAAGTGAGCTCAGGATAGCTTAGCCTCGGGTAGCTACGGCAGCCTTTGAAAAAACATAACTCATCTGCACAAAATGGTTTTAATGACTGGACTCCAAAGCCATTGATGATCATTAATACTAAGAGATGGCCCCCTCATTATTTGTAGACGAGAGGCAACAATTTAGCCTGCAGGCTGTTACATTACATGACGAGGGGAACGGCGAGCGCTGCGGCACTGTGGTAACCGATTTAGTTGGACGGCTGACCCTAATGTTGTTATCGTAAAGGGAAAGATGGATGAAGCAAGTCGAATCTCAGCCCCTCTGTCGGCCCTGTCCCCGTAGAGGAGCAGAAACTGGAAGAGCGGAGAAATGAAGTGACATCATCAGCGTCGGCCACATTCCTCCGGAGGGAGGGGGCGAGGGGGATGGGGAGGGGGGAGAGGAGGAAAGCAGAGGAGGAGGAGGAGGAGGAGGAGAATGTCCCAAAACTTTTGAGGTTACAGGGCCGACAACCCCCCCCTCCCCTTCTCCCAGCCCCTTAAACACACACACGCACACCCGCTCACACACACACACACAAATACATCTTCTTCTCCCCCACTCTGCTTGTATGTCCACATGTTTTCCAGTGCACGTTAATGTGTGTGTGTGTGTGTGTGTTACAGTACATGGGCTCCTCTTCCTCATCATGTGCTCCCTGTTTTAATTCATGTGCTTCTCCTCCGGCCCCCTCCCCCACCGCCTCCCCCAACTCATACCACCACCACCACCACCACCAGCCCCCCTCCTCCCTTCCCCTCTTCTCTTTCTCTCTCCACCGACCAGAGGAATGCAAGAACCACATCGGTAACTTATTAGAGAGCGCAAGAGTGAGAAAGAGAGAGAGAGAGAGAGAGAGA
>JAPZDV010000016.1:3857471-3871381 GCA_029814665.1 Acanthurus lineatus
ACACCCTAACGAAAACAATTTCCCAAAAAGAAGCAATTCCGTATCAATATTTAAAAAAAAAAAATTCACTTTTGCTTTATAGAAAAGAAAAACAAGATTCAGTCCAGAAATTGTAATGAAACAGGTTTTAAAAAAAAAACAAAACACCAACCAAGTTCAGGTTCAAAGGTGCTCATTGCAGTTGCCGTCTCTATGAGGATCCAGATGTTATGTGGGTCAGTATCAATAGGCAGGTAACAGCCATTCCTCTCTCCACTGCTGTTAAACTGGGCGCACACTTTTAAACTTTTTATGTCTTTCTCTGAACGTCCACTGGTCCTATAAAGACAAAACAAGGAGGTTAAATAAAATGGAAAGCAGGAAGGCTTACAGCTAGCACACATGCTTTGTTTAAAGAATATCATCTTAACAAAAAAACCCACAAAATTGCTGAGCTCTCAACAGCTTCATGTATACTGCTCCGAAAATCACCACAGGTTCGGCAATCCTGTGCCGCTCACAGAGTATCTGCTGTTGTGGACCAAAGAGTGTTTCTGAACACTTCTGAAATGCTGCTAATGTTACTAAATTTGTGAAACAGTTATAAATTGCCCTGAATGAAGCTTAAACACTCCATTCATATGTAAGCTTTCACCCTGCACTGCTGATGGCCATATTAGCACTGTGATCCAGACATGCCATTATTCTGACACTGAAGTCCTGTTTTTTCCTCACTTCCATTGTTGTATCAGAGGCTGAACGGCTCAATGATGCAAACAAAGCAATGAGATGGGAGAGGATATTTTTCTGGAAAAATGGCTGTCATAAGAGGAACTAATGGAGCATTTAACTAACATGGTGTGAAAAATGTTTCACATCCAGCGGTTGTATTATTCACTGATGACTTTTTCTTTAACTACATAGTTTGTGCACAATTATCAGAACTTGACTGCATATATCTGGAGAGACACTGTGTCTCCTTTACTTTGAATGTTGCCGTAACTCTCACCTATAAGAAAGCTTCAGGTCTTGAGACGGATCTAACGGTTTCCAAGTACAGTTGAGTTCCTTAGAATGGATGATGCATCTGAAGTCCTCCACCAGTTCAGCTGCACAGCACAGAGTCAAAAAGTGTCACATGCCCACACACAATATGACTTCAATGCACCATAATGAATGCACAGGACAATCATAAAATAACCAAAAAAAAATCTGTGCCACATTACAGTCATTTCAGTTTTCTGTTTCTTACCTTTGGGCTTAGGGAGCTGAATGGTTATGGTGGCAGGGGTGCCCTTACTGGACCGATTACATTTTTTTCTGACAGTTGAAATATTATATGTCCAATGATCAGAATTCATATTTTTAGTGAAAAACTTTTCCGTGAAAAAGGTCCCATCTATGCACTGTGAAGCCTGGAGAGGGAAAAACACATGTGCTTTAGAGGCAGTTATGCAAACAAATAATGAAAGACTTCGTTTTCTGCTGCCAACCAACTTAGGCTGGATGTCCCCTATCAAAAATAAATTCAGTCATGGACAATTATTGCCTATTTTTATAGGCAATAATTGGAGGGGGGGGGGTCATTTCTTTGTAAAAGAGAAAATCACAGTAAATAAAACCTGCAGTTTAGAAATTACCAAACTTTCCTTACACCACAAACATGCCATTTTTGTTTGTTGAGGAAGTATTCCATGACTAGCTAAAGAGGCGGTGACAGAGAGACATGGCAGTCCAGGAGATATAAGATCATAAAATATTACAGCCTACAGGTGGTGGTGTTTCACTGTCGGGTGTTGATTCAGAGAATGATACCAGAGAGAGACCTACAAAAACAACCTGAGGTTGAAATCAGTGTGAGAGATGTTTTTTGGGGAACAGCCAGAAAATAACATTTACATGTGCTCTTACACATTTTACACATCTTTGAACAAATAATATCTATGTTATCAACATATTATGATGATTAAATGACAGTTAGAATGCTTATTTTATATATGTATTTTTAGGTGTAATATTTAATTTTGCTGCAACCTAGGGACCCCATGACCCTCAACAACACACCCCAGGCACCTAAGACCCCCCACTTTCTTCATGTCGCTTACTTTGTCATGGGTATTCTCTATCAGGAACTCGAACTCGCTGTCATCTGGCAGACCACTGGGTTTATTCCAGGACACCTTAACGGCAAACCTGTCAAGCCACGTATGTGTCAACCCTGTCGGGGGAGGATATGGATCTGCAGGGCAAGATAACAACAAGTGGAGTCAGTCAGAATTAATGTGTTTGGCTGGAAGAATCACAAAAAGCTACCATTTATATTGGCAGTCAATCGATCAATAACTGACTCCGTACATGAGGATTTGCATTGAATGAAGTGATTTAAAACACAATTCCCTTCCGACTGTTAGCATCTGAAAAAATCGCGACCAAAAATTTTGATCAATGGGATCTAAGACGCACTTCACACTTTGGTCTCGCGTCTGATCTACAATGACGATAGTTGATTGAAGCAGGAGTTTAATAACCTAAATCTTTTGAAAAGACCGAAATTTCGAAATAATTGTGGCCCTAACATGACGTTTTACCACCCCAACTCTCCAGGAAACTGTGGTCCTGCATCATGACTCAGGTATGAGTTTGCGTTATCCTTACGCACAAGCGATAATTGCAGGACAGACCGCGAACCAGGGCTTTACACCGCGAGAACCTCTCAACATTAGCCACAAACAGGCTCTTTTAAATTCTATTAATTATAACAAACGAGAAATAATAATAGAATAAATAAAAAATAAAAAAAACGAGTGATTACATTGTATGTGGAATTCTAATTGACCAAATGGTAGAAAATCCAGAATGAAAAAAAACACAGATAGCAGACTATTGGGTCCTTTTTTTATCTTCAATTTCTTATGTGCCTCCAATGTTAAGTTAAAAATGAATCCATTTTTAAATGATAGGAGCCTTTCATGTGATTAGAAGTGCGTCATACAGCCTACTCTGCGATGTATGCTTACTGTATGGTCAACTGAAGCCCTTCGCAACCCAGAATTAATGTCTTTTTAAATGAATGATTCGAAAGTTAAAAGTTGATAAAGTTTTTTTTTACCTGCTTCACAGTGAAACACCGTTATGATGGCGGTACTTGTTAAAAAGGCGAGAAAGTCCCGAGTAAAAGCCATGTTTTTCTTTTGCGTCTGAGCGTTTATTCCATCTGGACACGCGTCAACTCCCTGGATCCTCTCTTAGTCCGAGTCAAAACAAATACTATTAATAAATGTAATCGTAGGCAGGAACCAAGATTTTTACTATCCAAAAAACACCAAAAAAGATTTCTCGGGAACACGAGGGAAAAGACAAAAGTGAAAACAACTCCCGAATAACCTTTATAACCTCCGCGAGTCGGAGTCTACCGGGAACGGAGGGGCGGAGTTCGCACAAGAGTGTTAAAAAAAAGCGACGATGACGACCCGGTAATGACAGCAACCGAGTAGGTATGTAAACAACTCTTCCAAAGAGTTTTCCAAACAAAGATCCAACCGTCCATGAAAATAAGCACCTAGCAATACCAAGTCAAAGGAAGATCCATGTGTCACAGGTGCGCACTGCGTGGCCCGAACAGGTGATGAAGGTCCACTTCTAAACGCCTTGGGATCGGGGTCAGAGGGTGCGGTCGGACGTAAAGGAGGAGCTGAACTTCGCAAAGCTCTGGCAATGAGCAACATCTCCTTAATGAAGACATATCCCGCATGCGCGCGAGCTTAAGTGCAATATCCCGACCGCAAGTGACCATTCATCCTTCCAGGAAGGCGTCAGGCTCAAAATGAGTCTGAGAATCATTAAGCTGATTATGTCTGATAATCGCTTTATGCAGCAATAAACAGAGTGAAAAAACAAAACAAAACAAAGCTGGAAGTACATGGCCAAGAAAAACATACAGAAGTACACACTGCATTTAATCCATGTGTTATTTGTTGCAGTAAAAATGATTAGGCAATTTTTTTTTCACACAACACCCCCCAAAATTGTTTTTATTTTATGGCTCAAACATTGCTCACACCATTAAGTGTATTGTGCAAGGTATTTTTTTTATTGGGTTCAGTAGCTTAAACTCTGAGGTTTTAAATAAGTGTTTTTTAAATGGGGATCAGTAATGGAGGTTGGGGGGGGGGCTCACAACAGTAACCGACTCAATTTGTCCAAGGAGAAGGAGTAAAAAAAAGAAAAGAACACAGAGATCACCAGCTGTCTGAGATGGGGCACCAGTGTGCAGAAAGTCATGATGCATTTTTGCTTGAACTGTCTCAAACTTTTAGTGAAGGTTAACATGGCTTAATATGTGACTTGGGTTTGAGGTAAGACTGCTGCACCTCTGTCATAAAAAACACTCACGGGACTAATCACTAGTTAACCATTTGGAGGCACAGGGAAACAAAGCAGCCATCTAGTATTTTGAGCAGTATTACTGTATCTAGCACTACGTCACGTTAGTCCACTGGAAGGAAAGCTCAGAGGACACTATAAAGTTATGTTTACCTAGGAGAAAATTTAAGAGGGCACTTTGTCAGCGTTTTGGAGGCCATGTGTTTAGGGCCAGTTAAGAGGTCCTTTGTTTTGAAGCTTTTTTCCATGGCAACCTGCAGAGAAACAGCTCATTTAAGATCGAAAACAGACACCGAAAAGACCTCGTATTTTTATTTTGTCAACTCTGCATTGTGGAGAAAAAAACTGATAGTCTGTGTGTGTAGTTTTTCCACTTTTTATTAGAAAATGCTTTACAAAGCAAGTTTGATAAGCAGCTGCACTTCAGTATACAACCCAATACAAATTAAAAACAAAATCTCTCTGCCAGGACAGATTTTTGGATCAGATGTGAGTCCAAAATGTTTCAAATATAAATACATACATACAGTACGTACAAACATACATGGATACAGAATTCATTTTACAGCATGACAACAATTTATGTACATTTGCTTAAATATCATTCATCTATCCGCTAATTACAGTGTAGCACTTGTGAAATACTGTGAATAACCAGCAAGTGACCGTTTTATTACTGAGATAAGTCAGAAGGCAGAGCAGAAAGGCACTGGATTTTAACCCAGACGAGAGGAACTCTTCACTTCCTCACTCTACTTAAGTAAATATTATCACATTGTTGTGATCAGCGTGTCCTGTCTTCTAATCCTGTTTCTGACTTCCCACGTCTACTGACCATAACACGAGCCCATAGAGAATACTGTTACATTGATTGTTACGCAGCTCTGATAATATTTAACATCATATTGATTTTTATTTCTGACAGGACATTATTCATTGTCTCTGATAGATTTTAGAACATTAGTCATTACCACAGCTGTAACTGAGCTGCTTTTATAGTGACAATCTCGTGGATTTATCTTTAAGTAACTTTGCTTAGTTCTTGATCATCATTAATGAGGTAACAAAATGGGGAGCTACAGCCAAAGTATTCAAAGTATTGCAATATTTATTTGTAGTATTCTGGAGTGAGTGTTTGTGAAGGTATTCCAAGAAATGCTGTGCTGAGTAACTGCTAATGCAAATTAAACATTGTCTACTGCTGCTGGTTCACATTACAAACATTTGACAGGTGAAACACCAGCTTACTTTAACTATGAAGTAGTCACAGAAAAACAATGTGTTTGTCAGTGAGACTTGCACTCACAACAACTGGTAATTGAAAATATCTCAACAAAACAAGACAGCAGTCATTTATGGCAATTTTTGGACAGTTACAGCTCATTTTCATTGTTTCATGGAACAGTGGAACAGGAAAGAGCAGCTACTGTGATCTGAGAGGTGAAGAGCTGCAGGTGCTGTGCTGCACACCTCAAACTAACCAGCTCCTTTCAGTTTCACTCTGCTTGGATTTACTGCATGACTTCTTGCCAAAACTTTTATGACTTTGAGCTTTAACCACAGCAATCAGAGGTGTCTCCACATCAACCAGGATTGAAATCTTTGAGATTGTCACTTTAAAAAAAAAAAGGCAAACCCGTTTTTAAGAGCAGCTCTATTACACGCTTTGTTTCAACCCTGAGCTCTGTCTTCTACTTTTATTTTACTTTGGAACATACTGAGAGGACTTTCAGATTTGTCTTTGAGCAGACAGGTCTCTGATTTTGCCCTGATGCACATTAAACACTGCTGCTCTTTAGAGGTGACTTATCTGTTAATTGAAATCTGGAATGCATTGTTAGCCTATTAACACTAATCCTTAAATTTACAGTTACGGTTTGGATGCCTGTTACAGCACGGCCGGTTGTTGCTCACATTGTCAGCTTGACACAGATGCCTGGAGAAACAAAACACTGAATTGGTACAAAGAAAAATATCCTATTGTCTTCTAAAAGTAGACTCAAGTAGAAAAAAATCCTTCTGCAGGGTGTGAAGTGTCCTGCATAGAGCAGGAGGGCAGCATTGCAAAAAGAGGAGGGAAAAAAGCTTGCTAAAGTACAATATCTCCCTCTGAACAGTCAGTCCTGCAGCTTTTCAATATGGCAGAGTAAAAGTGCAATGCAAACTAGCATGACTCAGCACAACACCTAAATCAGGCATGCCCATATTTAGTTGGTGTGATACATTCTTAGAAATACTACTGCTACTGCTGTGGCTTGAATATAATATCCAGCTGCTGTGCTGCGATCTTTCAGCCCGGCCATTTACTCCACATTCCCGAGAGATGATCGATATATCCAAATGGCATCTGCCGGGAGTTGTTCTGGCAAGCATAGCCACGCAGACATCAGCAAAGAGTCGTGCCTGATAACAACCAGTTCAGGTCCTTAAGGGAGAAGTGATAGGATAAAAAAAGGGTTGGAGAAGTCGAGGGCGTCTGATGGGAAGGAGGTTAGCCAAGGTCCGTGGACGTCCCGCTTATGGCACGAAACACATGGAGGGAGTTTTGTAGCAGCGAGCGCATCATGTCCTCCTGGTAGATCTTTAATCGAAGAAAAACAAACCGAATGAGTTTGAGTTTGCAAAGAGGCAAAGTGTAGACATGCACATGATAAACACACGCAGACATACACTCATACCAGACTCAAATCAGATAAATGTGTGTTTATGCCACAAAATGCAACACATTTACATGAGGGTGTCCACACAGACTCCATGGTTGTTGTATAGAAAGCCAAGCTGTCCCTGTTCTTTTGTTGTCTAAACTCTTATCAGTATTAGTCTGATTTCTGATTATTGTTTTGATTTGCTCAGACTCTTTTCTTGCACTTTGATTGTTTTTCTGTGGCTGCCTGATAATTTGGCAAAATTTTTTTCACTTTTTTTTTTTTTTTTTTTTGATCGCTATCACGTTTAAATCCCCAAACGAATCTGAGATGTCAGTGGTGATTAGGAAGTCTGGCAGCAGGTTTCCGTAGTGGCTAATTATGTTTGTACAACAGTTACTAAATGTTTGTATCTACTCCAACCAAACAACTGCTGCAGCAGGAACAGTAAAAGTCTCCATGCAAGAGAGCAGAAAGTACTACTTAACTACAACTACTACTTATAAATCAACTGAAAAAAAAAACTTTCAAGTGTGTCTTATGAAATACACCTTTGATATCAGCTTTTGTGATGATCAGAGTAATCAAAATAGACACGTTTGGTTTTAGGGTATAAGCTAATTGTTAAGCTAGTCGATAAAGGCCAATACACTGAAATGTGCCCATCTAACAATTAAGTTGTTCTTTGTACTGCAATAGTCGCTACTGTTTTGACATCTTCCTTCATTCATGCAGCGTGGAAGCAGGTGAAGTTGTGCCTGAGAGAACAACTCTGCTGGCTATAAGCATAAGGTCTTTCTGTGGAGTACTGAGTGATGAACATGAAAATCAGATCGTTTCAAGCTTAATATATCAAGGTGCCATAGATGTGATGTTCTTTGAACATTTACAACAACAGAATAAAGAGTAAACATTTGGTAACAATACACAGTGCTCTGTAAGAGGATCTAATGGAGAACTAGAAAGCTTTAAAACTCTACTTCTAGAAATATATATCTGTATGACAGCTGAGCATTTGTTTTTATCAGAAAAAAGAGTAAACTGTCTAATAGTTAGCTCTCATTATATTCTCTGCTTTTTCAACAGTTCTGAATGACTCCTCTTCAGTTTATGGCTGACTCCATTGAAAACATTTGCTTCTTTTTATTTCTAGAGGACAAAATTAAAATATGCTGTAGCTTCCACTACTTGAACCTACCACTTGAAACAATGAGGTGGACCGGCAGAACAAGTTTATTTGTCATATTTTTGGAATCACTGAGGTTGTCGTAAATCCTCTGCAAGGAAGGAGCATCTGTGCACATGTGCAGACATACAAAGGTCCCAATCCTAACCAGGAAATCACAGGTCTAGCAAACAGAATTGATTGGGGGCATATCTTTTGTATCTCTGATGCCAGTGTTAGCCACAGTCTGTAATGTAAATACTGCCACTTTTGTCAAATCCATTTTAAACCCATTACATTCCTTGTTAAAGTCTTTCCACGTAAATGCATTTTATTTGGCATTAAACTGCAGCATTTGCCTGAGTTTAATTTTCACTTACACACTTCAAGGGTGCAAATTTATAATGAATTCGTTGCAAAAGAGAACAAAAACACAAACTGAGCTTGAACACACTTTATGATCACTGTACCTGTTTTTCCTTAAAGCTAAGGCCAGCACATTGGAGAGAAAAAAGTCAGACCTGTTAGTTTGGTAAAGTCAGAGCAACTATCAGATGTCAGCAGGCACAATAACACACTGTACCTTACCCTGATAATACAGTGGAACCAGCCATAACACACTACCCTGGCGCCCAGAAAACAAAGTACACAATATTGTGCATGAGCAGTAGTGAGAAAATGATTGCAAAATGGTATTCAAGTCAGAGCACAGACTGAGAAAATTAACTGATTTTAAAAAAAAAACATGGACAGAAGAGAGGCTGGCACCAGGAAATTCAGTTTTCAATTATTCCTGGATGTTACGTCAACACAGCTTCTGACAGCAATGCATCATGACACAGTTAAGGCTCACACCCACAGAAAGAAACAATGCATTTATGACATGCAACCAGCATAGTTAATGCATTGATAATTGTCTCTTCCCCTGGAAGTAATAATTCTGCCTATAGGAGTGGATCACTTAGGTCTCCTTCTAGTTGCTTTTTATAGCCCCATCTAATCTAGTCATAAAAAACCACTATCAAAATTAACATCCTCTTTGATACTTCTATAGCTAATTGTTGGTACAATAAAAACATAACCCCTAAAAAAAGGCAAACAGAAGTGCCAATTTGCACAAGGATGGAAATAGCAGTTGTTCAGCTACTTAGATTGTAACCAGATGACAGAACAACAAAGTCCACATTTAGAGTTTTTGGGTAGTTTAATGCATCAATATCAGTCAGGTTGAAGACTGAGGTTAAAGGTCGTGTCTAAAGTCAAGAGCTGAGAACACTGGCTTTTTGTTTTTAAAATTTAAATCACTTAAGCTGAATTACTAGTCACAGTTTGGTTAGGTCAAGGCACCACAGGTGCCAGTCAGAAACAGGAGACGAACAGTTCCATGCAAACAGCATAGTGGGCAGTGGAAAACTTGTTGTACATAGCATCTGCCTAATACAAGTATAACTCACAAAAAACCCTTTAATAATGATTTGTATGTATGATGATGGTTTCATTTGTCCATCTTGTTTTGCTTACAGAGGATAAAAATCCAATTAACCTGCTTTTTAAATGGAGCTTAGCTGATTATAGTGTAATAATAATGAATTTCTGCTATGCTGATTGCTGCATACAAACAGTTTCCTGTTTCAGTTGTACAGATTATGACATATCTATTTTCTTTGCTGCCTCTAAACCCTGCACTATATAGGCTAACAGAACCGGGCTTTGGTACCTAAGGTCCTCATGGGAACTTCTGTAGCAAGCAGCTCGAATGAATACTGTTAAAAAAGTGAAATGCGTTCAGGTTTCTTGCTTTATAAACCTCTGCTGCATTAGTGAAATGTCAGACACAGATATTCTAAAACCTGAACACATGAAACCAAAACTATCCTCAGGATAAGACACCTAGAAGTTGGAGAAAATGTTTTTTTTATTATTACCCTAATGAACTGACTCTTACTTTTAAAAAAAAAATTTCTCATGATTTTTCTAACTGATAATTACAAAAGATGAAGTGACTGAAGTTCGAGTGTTGATATTTTAGAATAAAAAAAGGAATATAAAGCTTATAATACATACATCATAATTTATTTTTGTTTAAATAATACAGTTACACTTAATCATCTCCATTTCTTTCTGTTCTCACTTTTTCATAGCGGGTGGCAGTTAAGGACCTTAACATCAATCGCAATTTGCCATAAAATGGACAAAATTCATTAAATGTAATTGTTATTTTTGGTACTTTTTTGTACAGTTATGGTAACAGGTTCTCTCTCCACCTTTCTGCATTTGTATTTTGAGTGTAATTCATTTATCCAAAAGAAAAATACACACACACAATAAACAATGTTAAATTTGACTCTTTTTTGCTAATTTACTTTAGATATGATTGGTTTTTTAGGCCATGCTAATGGCTTAGTGAAAATCTGAACACTTTTTACACACAAATCTTCATTTGTATGATCTGACAAGGGTAAATTTCATTATTCATACAAACAAAATGATGCTGATGGTTCTAAAGTGATGATAAGAGAATTTGCTGTTGTGGTTGAGTGGCAGAACTCTGCTTTGCCACTTGGCAGGCCTGTGTTTGATTTCCACTGGGGCTGGTCTAACCAAAAGCAAAAGGGTGTGATGTGGAAAGGGTGTGCTCTAATCAAAAATAACTTCACATGCCACCAGAACAATTTATTGTTATCTGGGCTACGCCTCGAAGAGTGTGATTACCTGTTCGTGAATGATGTCCGACAGCTCCTTTACCATTTCTTTGAAGTTGGTCTTTAGGCCCTCATGGTACTCAAACTGGTCCTCTTTGATCAGACGCTCATTTATATCTAAAGCCATACTGCAAGCCTGGACAAAGCGCCTGCAGTTATTCAAAATAAAATCACAAACTTCAATTATTACTCATTGGATTACTCATAAACTCTTGGCAATTGTTAACAACAGTTGTGAAAAAGGAAAGATGAAGGTGGAAGACTATTGGGAGAAAATCTTGCTGAAAATGAGAAAGGACAAGCAGGGTGGTGGTCAGTTACGTAGGAGGTCAAAGAGTACCTAAAAATGCCCTTGAGGTCATTTACTTTCTTGTTGCTGGACTGGTTGGATTTGCTGTCATCCAGGAATGCTCTGGCGTAGGCCATGGGTCCTGCATTCACCTGCAGTGAAACATGCCTTGAAGTGTTTAAAGCATTCTTATGCTCTGATAAGTACACAGACGGATTACAATCAGCGCACACAGTGCTGCTCATGTTTTCGCACGGTGCTTAACCCAAACCTCATACCAGTTTTGAACAAAGGCATTCATGCCATTTTTCTCCTCAGTATGTTTTATTCAGTCTTGAAAATGCAAGTTGTTGTGAAAGTAAAATTGTGCACGTGTGTTTGTTTTTCCTTTGTTGTGTCTCCAAGTGGCTGGAACTTTACCTGCACAGAGACACAGCCCTGCAGTTTGAGCTGCAGCTGGATCATGTCCACTTCCTGGCTGGAGCACAGCTTGGTCAGCTCTGCCGTCCGTGCCTTCATTTCGTCTATGGCCACATCCACTGGCTTAAGCTCCACCTGCTTCTCCCCCACCACCTCCACACGTTTCTTCACGTAAGGGAAGGTGTTGGCAGCTGGAGACAAGGGGCAAGACTGGCTGAGTCATGCATGCAAATATAACAAACTGAAGAATGAATGGCATATAGTATTATTAGCTGTCATCTTCAAGTAATCCCTTTGCTTGCCATGGGCAAACAATTCAATGTGATTACAAAAAAAACCCCATTATGACTTTTACAGCTTTCTTTACAGCATGTCTTGGTGGTGTGGCAAACGAGCAGCAGAGTCAGTGTAAGCATTTATTATTTGCTTTTACTGTCTTTCGGGAGACGTGCTGCCTCTTACAATGGTTGTATTCACAATGCATACTACATATATTATAGCAAACAAGCAGGGATAACGTGATGGTGATGGTCAATCAAAAAAGATAAGCTGGAGGAAATAGAAAGGGTGTAGCTGGAGGGAATCTGACATGCTGCCTCCATTTGCAACAGTAACCAGCTGCCTTAATGTTTACTGTCATTAAGGAGGCCAAAGAGGTACGTGCACTGAACAACGATTGCACATAAATAATTTCTGAGTGTTTTGTTCGGTAGCCTCTCTAAGATGCGTCATCATGATTACAAAGAACAAGGTATTGTTCTTAACCCAGGCTGCATGAAGTTTATCCTATGGGTTTGTTGAGATAGACTAAAGGCTAACAAGTTTGCTGTCCTTTTATTGTTAACATAAAATGTTAAACAATATGGCAAAGTGTTTGTGAGTGAGTGGGTGTCATGTACTTGTGAGCACAGTCCTCCTCTTGCACTGCTCCTCCACCCCGCCGTGTTTTTTGCCAGACAGAGTGTAAGGTGTCTCGAACACAAAACGGTTAATGTTGTGGCACTTCTCAAAGTCTGTTTTCTTCTCCGGTGCTTCCTTCTCCTCAAAGTACGGCTTGACAAACGTCACCTGGACGTAGGCGAACTTGGGGTCAAGCTCTTTGGTGTTTACCTGTGGGAGAGCAATCAGCTTTAATAAAAATATAAATGCAAAGTGATGCATGTCAGGTAGGTAAATGAGACTTAAATTACTGAGAGTAAATTGCTGAGGAACAATGGGAAAAGTCATCCAAAAGCAACTTTGGCACTCCTGATATCACCACAGTAATAAAATACCCCTCTTCTTCAAGCACATAGTTCTCCATCGACCTTCACTGACTCTTCAAAGGGTCACAAAGTTAAAGTTACTGAAGTCTGCACAATAAAAGCAGTCAAAGAAAACAGTTTTCACCCTGACAACTAAGACTTCACAATGACTCCATGGAGAAGAAATCAAACATTTTCCTTGGACAAAAATATTATTTTCTACATAAACATTTTGAGGCTGCAATGCCAAATGTTCTGTTGGCATTTCTGACTGCATGCACGAAAACCACAAACCACACATCAGGGCTATCTGTTCCCACAACTCCCGTGTTTTCCTGCCTTCACTTTTTTTTTTAACCGCACCTTATTAGAGTCCTGGATTATTCGCACGTTTTCCGGCCCAAACTTTTCCCCGTAGAGCGTCAGCAGTCGTTGAGAGATTTCTGATAGCCCAGTTAGTTTGGGCTCTTTGTAGATGTACTCCTTTCCATCCTCCTCCTCAAAGAAGCCCTTTGCAAAAACACAAACGTAAATTCATGTGTAAATTACATAAGAGACAGCAGATCTGAAGTTTGCTGGAAGTAATGTGCATTAAAACAAACAATTCTTTTCTGAATCAACCTTATAAATGCTAATTTTCTTGTGTGTTCTGCACAAATCAACCTTAAGTGACAATAACAATGGACCTGCATCATTACATTCATTAGTGACACTTGCAGACAACTTGTGGTTGTTGTAAGTGGACATGTCTTGAATTATGCCTAGTATGATTTATGTCCTTGTTGTTTCTAAAACAGGAATAGCTAGAAAAACCAGAACCATTTTTTGGCTATTGACATTTTTATTTGTACTCTAAGGTTGGGCTTCTTAGCACAGTGATCTACAAGGATTAATTTGCCTTTGAAGCAGCCTCTCGAAGTCCTGCAGTTTCTGGCACTTTTATATGATGGCTGCTTTTTTCAGCCCAAGAGATTTCTGCTTGTCTTGAGCCTGCTTGTTGCTGCACCATCACTTTAAACAACACTTTAAATGCAACCTTTGAATTGGCAAAATAGCTAATGTGTTAAACTCAGCTGCCTTTAC
>JAPZDV010000016.1:3871481-3884066 GCA_029814665.1 Acanthurus lineatus
CCTTTACAAATTTGCTTTTTTTTTTGTTTGTTAGTTTATAATAACAGTTTTCGCTCTCTCAACGCTCTGAAATGCCCATAATACAGCCAGCACTGGAAAGCATTTAGTAACGTTCCCATGGCATTCTTCAACATTAGCCTGTGCACTTCTAACAAATGGAAAAAGACATGTTCAGACAGCCGTTTTTAAATCACACAATGTCTTGGAATACAGTGCGAAATCTAATACACAACGGGTGCAGACTGCATTAAAATAATACTTAACATCCTGCTGTGTGCCTTGCAGTTGCATTACTGGAAGTGCTTGTCTAACCCCAACAAAACAATATAGACTTACATAATGTGAATTTATACTTTGCAAAACTTAAGGCTTTTATGTTTTCTAAACAGAAGCCAACAGTGGAACTACCATCATAATTTTGATGCTTCAGGGGAAAGTGATTCACCACCACCACACCCACTCAAAGTTGGAAGGCTGAATTGGTTTTTGGCATTTACATAGCGATTCACCTAACGCCTTTGGTTTCCACAGGTGCATTTGAGATCTCCCCCACTGTTCCTGCACATCAAACCTGCACTGTACACTTATCACTGCAATTGAAAAACAAAACATAAAAGTGCCCTGACACTGCTTGTCTACCTTACCTGTCCATAAAAAGCCACCCTGAAGTATGTCCCAAGCAGCCTGCGGCCCGACTGTATCACCTCCATTATCTTGTTGTAGGCTCTGTGCAGAGTGTCGTACAGTCGGCTGAGTTTCTGCAAAAATAAAACAGATGCCATCAGACTGTTTGTTTGTTTGAGCAACTGGGCACAGCACACAAAAACAAGCACAAGTACTAAAGTCATTTCATGTCCCCAGAGACATATGTAAAAAACTTCTACGTTCATGTCCCTGCAAAAATAATGTATAAGTTATTTGAGACAAACATGCTGTGATATGCACATGTCTAAAATTGCAAAGTATGTCCAATCTCAAATGACAACACTGCACACCATTTGCAATGAGGAACAACTGTATCACAATATAAATTCATGCACAGTGCTTGAAGGGAGCCCCGGCAGTCACTACAGTTCCTGATTAGATAATAATACAGTTGTGCCTTTGGGAAAGGTTGTATTTTGAGTGTAACGTGAGTATTCAGCTGTCACACACGCAACAGGGTTTAGGCCTAAGGGTGTTACAGGAGGCAGCTTGTCCTATGATAGACTATTATTCTCAATCAGCAGGAGGTAACTCAGAGTAAATGGCAGCAAGAAGGTGTGGCTTTCTTTTGTAATTTTGCAAACTCAGAATTCCTTGTAAAAATGAATGTGAACATGATAGACTGTTTATGAACCCTGTGAGAGACTTGAAGACACAGATCCAGCATGTGCAGAAACCCATGAGGCCACCATGGCCCTAAACAGGATAAGTAGGCTTGAAACGGTCAGATGAATGGAATGATGCTTCCACTTAACCAACCCTGATGTTGATTTTAAGAGCAAGAAGGAAGAGTTACTCAAAGCACTTCACAACAACCAAGCTGCATTCCACAAATGTGGAGATGCACAACTGAAAATATTTAGTGGTGCCATGTTTTTATGTGGCGTCAGACAAGCAAACAGGTTTATCTGCTAGTAAACAATCTAAATTAAGTGGTTGAAATCCCTCTGAGTGCAAGTCAAAGCCGTAGAGTATATTATTGAGTGGAAAATTAATCTGGTAGCATTTACATCAAGAGAAATGTTTTTGTAAACAAAGTTTTACAGTACCTCGTACTCATGACGCTTCTCATAGATGGGGATTATGAGTTTGGCTATGTGTGTGATGAGCTCATAGCGTTCGGCTTTCCATAGTGCCTCCACACAGACCTCAAGGTGTTCCACCAAGACTTCCTAAAAAGGGGTGGAGAGGAATAAATAGATTTTAACTGGTATTCACATTTACAACATCAAGTCATCATATTAAAAAAATAAGGCTCTATATTAGAATTAGATGGGTATTTTCTCTTTTACTAATACTGCTAAATTACAGTTTTCTTACAAAATAATCCCTTTTTTTACCTTTGGGAAATTGAAGCACAAGAAGCCGAGTTCAAATAAATCAAATCTTGTCTAAACACTAGCAGCTATAAGTGAAGGTGGATTTTAATTCATCACCTTACAAAATTACTCTATGATTAGGTGTAAAACAATTGTGAATCCAAACAGATGCTGGAGGGATTTTAATACTGAGTGCTGCACAAATGTTTTGATCGCAACCAAAAGCAAATATCTAGTTTTGATTCCAGCCCTAGATGGGATGAAAATGTTGCCTGGGTTTTTTCTTGTCACTTCACAATGTCTTATGAAAGAAAGCACATCCTGTGCAGATGGCCGCACCTCGGTGTAATAGACATCTTGCATTCCGGTGTCTTCTCTCATGGCAGCTTCCTCTTCGATATTTAAGGTAATCTTCTTAAAAGCCACGAGGCCACTGGGGAACAACTCTGACAAACGAACAAACAGCATAAGACAAAACACAGGTTCACTTTCACATTAACTTTAGATAACCACTGGCTCTAAAAATCTTTAAAAAATAAATGGAAATCTGTGTCAATCATGATATTTTTTATTGATACGTTTATGCCTAATTTTTTCTTTTACTATACAGACTAATAAAATTGCAAACACAAATCAAACCATTTGGTACTAAAAATATATTAAAAATCTATTGCAAATTGGTCCAGCGGATGGTGGTGAGTTTTTTTCCAGCTAGGTCAGCCAAGGGAACAGTAAGCAGGATTGGTGAATGTTATGACAGCGCCTGTCAGTCTGTCACCTTGACGATCAGATTTTGTGCAACACAAGTGTGAGACAACTGGACTGAAAACTTTATATAAAAAGATTAAAACGCTGTTGACAAGGTTTTTGTTCTTGTGTCACCATTTGCAGTTGACAAAAGAAATACATTTAAATATACATTTACTGCAATAGTCAGCATTCCCCAAAATTAGTGAAATTGCAATAACATTGTATCGTGACTCAAGTACGGTGAGAATAGCATATGGTGGGGGGTTGTGACTGGCCAATAACAAATTACACGAAGACAACAGAGAGATGCAACACATGCTGCTTTCACATCTCAACCGCAAACAAATTTTGTACGGATAAGAATAAGCTGTCAACCAGCTGGTACATATGTAACAGTTTATCTTTGTTCATTGTCTCTCCACAGAGCTCACATTAAACACTTGCTCACATTTGTTTGGATGATTATCTGACGGCAGGTTTTGCATTTCATAAAAATGACCCTGGAAACAATAACAGTATTGTGAGGTTTTTGTTTGCATAAGATGTCACTGCACGGGTCCAATGATATCAGTCTGTGGAGTGTTTGCATGCTGTATCTATCAACAGTCATCCAACTGGCAAGTCTTTTATTACAATGCAGGCAAATGTTCCTAGAGGGGCACGATGTGTGAGGTTTGGTGTCCTGTAGTCTCATACTCATAGTCAGTTAAGGATGTATTTTAACTCCATAACAGTAGCAGCAGTTTGATGTAGCCATCTATTCAAGTCTTTCTTCAGATAACTATTAGGAAACATCCAAACACTGTTTTGGTGTCCAAGTAAAAAAGGCAAAAAGTTTATGTGTGAGCCACAGTGGGAGTTAAAAGCAATGTTTGCATATGTATGCAGAGAAGGAAAGAGGGCCTTACTTTTCCTGTGCAGGTATTCTGCAACCAGCGCTGCCACATGAACATAACACATGGCCGCCTGTGAAAAACACAACAAACAAAACAGCTTTAGCATACAAATCTACAGCAGAATCCCAAGACCAAGAATGAAAACAAAAAAATCATGAAAGCTGCATAAAAGAAAGAAGGGAAGACTTGGTACAGGTTCAGTGAGACAAATGTGGAACCTTTGTCAGCTTTTCTCATTTGATAGCATCACAGTGTGTGTAATTAGTGTATCAACTGTAAATATGCATCACTGTCACTCCCATTTAAGTATTGACCTAGCAGCTTTAATAAAACACAGTTAAATAAACAGACTGAAAATAGAAAATGAGTTCATGAACTTGAGCTAGCAGTATATTTACAGACCACCCAGGTTCAAAGTCTATGCTATCCTGACCTTTTAACTTCCCTGAAAAAGAAAAAGGGAGAATCCTCCTTGACTCAGACACCAAACTGAAGTGTTAAGTAGTAGCAGATTATTCTTTTGTATAGAAAATATTATTACTCTGAATTAGAATCAGTCTCCGTTGTTTACAATAAAAGAGGGTCAAACAGTCAATGTTTATTAGTAACCACAGATAAGCTTTTCTCTCTTTCCTTTATTTATTTTTTTTTATTGTAAAACATTTTTAATACATTTATCAAAAAAAACTTGTGGGTTTGTTATGATCATGTAATTATGTTTGATTATTAATGTTTTTAGGGCTTTTTATTCAAGCTGTGGCCTACAGAGCTTCTACGGGTTTCAACAAGTTAAACAAAAACTTCTGGAAAACTTTCAGTACTATTCTCAACTAGATTTAAGACCTGTTGTAAGGTTTATTCTGGCCAAAAATGCTGAGGATACATGGGACAATCAGAGTCCCAATTTACTTGCAAAGTAAATGTCCTTGTGCACTTGTCCTGCAACTGAGCCAGATATTGTTCAGCATGTATTATATTTAGTTGCATATGTTTTGTTTCAGTTATTCAGAACACAATGCAGTACTGCTTTGTTAATCAATTCTTTCTCTTGCAAAGGCAAACTCTCTTTCTGGAGTTCCACCTCAAACACTTCAGTTCATTTTGAAAACCAGGTCAACAATCCCAGCTGGTTAATGTTGGTTAGATATTGTGCAAAGTTTTTGCTTCTGATGTTGAGAAAGGGAGATAAGTTTGTATGAAACAATTAGTACACAATCAAACAAACAAAAAAAGAGGACCTGCCTGACCTGCTAATGATGCACATTATTTCAGGAATTAAAAACAAGAAGACAAATAGATGTGGTCACACAGTGAAACAAGATGTCATTTAACATTTTGCCTAATCATACCTCAGAGTGGTCTCCATTCTTGAGGTGCGCTCGGGCCATGCTGTCAAGCCAGGTCCTTCTTAGTTCGGGGGTGCTGGCGTAGGACCTCGCCAGGCTGTACTGGAGGTCCAACAGCATCTCCGGATCTTTCTCGTGCTCCCTCATCTGGGCCGTGGCCATCAACACTGTTCGAATTCGCTTAGTCAGGCCCTTCACTTCAGAGGGGAATGTTGTGGACTGCATCATGCAGAGAAGAGCAAACACACGTTGACTTGTGAAAACATTATCAAATTTATTATTAAAACAAAAGCAGTGGGGCTGTTATTCAAATGTGGCTAGTCCAGACTAACATGTTGTCAGGCTGAAGTCATCCTATCTATTCTCATCCAACTAATTTTATTGCTTCAAGTGTAGTTTGCGTGTTGATTTGTTACAATTTTTGAAGCTACCTTAAACTAACTAACCAAAAATTATACAGAAGAAGAGGATATAAAGAACAGTATCAGCACTCTCTTTGGCCAAGATAAAAAGGAATTGCGGTTTCACAGGGTCGACATGTCAGGACCCCTTCCAAGATGCAGAGGGGCTACAGACTTAAGTGCACATGTCTGAATTTATGCATTGTTTATTGTGTTTTTGTGATTTATATCTTAAAACTCGATGTTTTCCTTTCCTTACTGATAAACAATCAGGGCCATAACTGGTAAGGCTGTGGGTGAGCTGGAGCCAACAGTTCTCCTGCATGCAGGAAAAATCACCGTAAATCTGAGAAATCTTGCACACGAAGTCTTCACAAAAACAAATTCTGACTGTAAAAGTTTGTTGTGTTTAATATATATATATATCTACAAATGTTCTCTCTTTACTGATCTATTTGGGTCATTGAGTTTTGCTTTAAGTGTTACACATATATGATGGTATTTTTTTTTATAATTTTTATCATGTATAGGTAGAGGTAATTACATTACAAAAAATACAAACTGTAAATTACATTGTGTCAACCATACCAAATGATCACAACTGTTTCTCAACAACCTGCATGTCCACTTCTAATCTTAACTACATTAAACTTAATTAAAATCTAGTTGATGTAAATGGGTTTTTAGACACATTAAGCTTTGAGATGCTCCATCATACTTTTCACAGTAGTGAGCACAAACATGTTCAAAAACCCTTTACACAGTTTCACCAGAGAGCCTTTAATGGCACCTTTTAAAGGCTGCGACCCATCAGCTTCACCTCCTACAGTGTTTGCAGTTTAAACAAACTACATCTGTCAAATCGCATTGCTCCATATTTAATCACACAACCGGGAAGAGAGTGCTTGAGAAACGGGATCTCGAAGCTGGGATAAGGAGAGAATAAACACAGACACAAAGATCTGGACCACAGATAGACTCCTTTTTTTTTCTTTGTTGAATCCTTTCTTGGCTTGTCAGGGAACCTCAGGCTTTTAAGGTCAGACATAATTCTGAGAAAGGTATTGTTTAATTGTTTCCTTTTTCTTCCCTGTGATTTGATCATGCTTTCTTAGTTCCATTGCGATGGATTTCAGTTGGGGGTGTTAATGATTGCCGAGATAAATAAAAGTGAAATATCAATATCTTGTTACAACACAATTTATAATATCACATGCGCTGTTCTTGCTTTACATGGAAAGTGGTATCAATGCATCTTATTGCCAGTTGCCACCCAACATAAATTTTTTTTAAAAATTAGTGTTATTGAATTTTTTTGTACACCCTTTATAACTATGATTATAGACTCTCTCTATGATTATTTTAGTGTAATTTAGAAGCCCAAAACAGAGAAAAACATGCAATCAAGATCAAGTTCACTGGTAGCATTTCTCTTTCAAAATTTCTATAGATATCAAGATAATACCATAGGTATTAGGTTTTTAGACCATGATATTTGTGTTGGAACAAACATATATTGCAACAGCCCTTTTTTTGGAGCTGTGATAGGTTAGACTTTCTGGGTTGGTTTGCTGCTGCTGTACCTTCATGGCCTTGTCACTATTTGCAAAGTTGTTGATGATGGAAAGAGACTCCTGGAAGCGAGAACTGCCGCTCAGCGCCACGTCTGAGATCAGCTGGCTTACAGCAATGATGATCTGAAGAGACACAAGGGAAAATGAAGTGCTGAAGTCCGGAAATGAACAGAGGGGAGGAGAGGGGGAGAGGAAGAAAAAAAGAATAAGAAAAACACCCATCGCGACCAAAAGGTAGTACATGTGTTGACAGAGCCCGCCTGAGGGCTACTGGAAAGCTGGATGGTCATTCTGATTCTGTGTCAGAAGAGAAGCCAGAAACTCAGCAGTCCATCTGTGTTCCAACTGTTTAAACACCCTCTTCACCTTCTTAATCCATCTTATGGAGGCAAACTAAAGTACATGGAGGAGTGTGTGAGGACAAAAGGCTAACATCTCACATCAGGTGAACAGCAGGATGAATATGTACTGAGGTCAGGAAGGACCTTGTTACAGATCACCAGTGTGTTAATGGCATAACAATTATTAAATATTCATATAATAACTTTCATGAGCAGACAATTAAAGAGATGACATTTTCCTATTTTTCTTGATCGAAAAACCAGCACTCCACTTCACCTGTAGATGCGTGCGTAGGAACGTCTTCCTCTTGGTGTACTCATAGTTGTTCCTCATCAGCAGGTAGAGCAGTGCTGACGCCTCAGCCCTCAGAGACCCCAGTTTGGAGACGCAGCACTTGAGCACCTCGCAGCACAGGGCCTCGCACAGCGTCACACGGCCCTTAAACAGCACTGACGGGAACTGATGGGACAAGGTGTTAGTGTATTAGAGGCAGATTCAGGGCAGGCATGGGATTAGAAAATACTGTAAGTATGAAGGAAGGACAGCAGAAAAATGGAAGTAAGACATTTAAAGGGAACAGGAGATGTTGTGTCCAAAAACACTCTAAATATGGATTATGCTTAATATGTCTTTGGCTGTTTTTGTAAGAATTAGGAGTTTTTTTAACCAAATAGAATGAATAAGTGTATATATGAGTATTTACTTCAATCAACTTGGATTTTTTAATGCACTTAAAAGTTTTTTGACACCACAAGATGCTGCAGATGCTTTAATTTTTTGAAAGATTTTTACAATCTCTGTATGGTGCAGCTAGAAAGAAAGCCAGATGTGATATGAGAAGAGTTTTCTCCTCTAAGCCAAAATTTCATTGATTTTGTCATTGGACTGAGGACCCTTACAACATGTTAAAGCTACATGATATAATTGAGTTTCTTAGTTTCTCATGTTGGCCCTAAAAACATGTAAATGCAGGAAGTTGCAGTACAAAACAGAACAGTTACTAGATGTCGGTTGATGTGGCCATATGTTAATTATTTCAAAACTTTTTGTTGTCAACAAATGGTATCAGAAGATAAAAAAGCAATACTTTAGACAATACAGGTGCCAGTGCAAAGGAGAGTCTCTCATTATGTCTGTTCATATGTATGTTCATATATGTTTATTTGGTACTTTTCTTAGTGGAAGATTAATGCACAATTGATGCAACAGGTCAATGAAAATGACAAGTCATATCCATGATTTTGATAAACATTGATATGTTAAAAACAAAGTGCAGATTTTCCTGTATATTTAATATGTTATTGAACTTACTGTGCTTTTCTTCCTTATTTTTGATATTCTATCTTGTATCTAATGGAGCAGTTCTGCACTGGGCAACAGAAATGCTCTCTACCTTAAAGAGAATTTTACATTTTGGAAAGAAGAAGCCATGCTTTCTTCCTTTTTTTCTGTAACAGAAAAACATGACAGAACCAAGTCTGCCATGCTGCTTTCCTCTGACTCATCCCACAGGCAGCCAGTGCTGATACTGCTGATGCTATCAGAGGACACCACGAGGGAGTGGGTGTTTCCCATAATTTTTTGGAAGTAAATGTTTTCCCGCACTGGTCTTACATGGAGATGTGTTGAAGCTTGTTTCTGCTATGTAAATGAAGTATTTGACTACTACTAAAAATACATGAGATAAGTGAAAGTAACAAGGCAGCATGTGAATATGGTTACAAGGCAGCAAAGGCACCAACCAACACAGAAACTGGATTTATTTAGTTTTTATGCAACTGCTCTTTTTCCCACCAATAAATGACACTCCAGCAGTGCAACCTGTGCTTGCAAACTGTTCTGGATGTCATGGGAGAGCAAGTGGGACTAACAATAGCAATGACACATAAATTATACAACTGACAACATCCATTACTTCTGTATGTCAGCTAGTTGTGGAAACTCTTTAAGACAGGTCCAGACAAAAGGGATTTTATCAACATCAGTCACCGTCTTAGTCAGAGCGATTTCACAATTGCAGTGACACTGTGCTTTTTTCAGCTGTGTATGTATGCATGAGTGTGCCCACGTACCTTGTTAATGAAAGCCCTAAGTGCAGAGAAGACATGTCTGAGGGCTGCTTCTGATTGGCTGATTTTAAGGAAGGTCAGATAAACATCAAAGACCTTCTTCATCAAGGGGTTGTGTCCTTCGTTGTCGAGTAGCTGAGTCTTGGACACAAAAAACCCACTTATGACTTATGACACAAAAAATATTGACTTAAATCAGTTGATCCAAGTAAAACTGTGTATGGATTAGATGATACAAGACAGATTGGTTATGTGTGTGGGGGTGCTTGCTTGTGTTTATGCTGACCTTAAAATACTGTATGAAAAGAGAGAGCACATCCAGGACACTGAGGCAGACTTCTGTGGAAATGTTGCCTTCCAGCAGAGCCTGATGGTGGATCTCTGCTTCAGATGGCCCCGTCCCTTGAACACACACACACAAAATAATGTCAGAAAACAGTATAACTGATAACACTGTATCAACAGTGATTTCTATGAAGAAAAAGCAGATGCTTTACACATTGTACAATGTCAACACCGGTTGGCGACTTCTAGCTCAAAAGCCAAATGACTCATTGTTTACTGCATGCCATACACCTAATTTAATGCAATGAATATGGATCAACACAGAGATATGGATGTCATCCAAGCTTGAGTTCAAAGTTTTTGTGCAGATCAGGTCAGATCAGGGCATGTATAGCCTTGCTGCATTTGGAGACATGGTTCTCCAACAAAAGGAAAATTCTTTCCAAACAATTTAAAGCTTCAAGCCAGTGGGATGCCAACACAGAAGAGCCTGATATAAAGATAATCCTGCACATTAATCCCTGCAACAGACTGTGTGTTTCTCATTATATGTCTGTGTTGAGTTGATGCATTTGTCTGGTATGGTCACGTATCTTTTACATTAAGGTCACAGAGGCCTTTGAGTTTAAAACAAAATGAGCATGATTGTTTTTTCAAAGAATTCCTCAACACCAGGCTGCTTCCCCCAGTGTACCAAAAAAAAAAGTATTAATGTTACAGTTAAACAAAATTACCTTCTTCCACTTAATAATGCTAATCTTACTTCTTTGATAATTAATATGAAACAAATGAAACAAAAAGGCAAGTTTTAAAAAAGTAAATCGTAGTGTAATCAGTGAAGCATTCCTCAACACAATTCAATTCAATTCAGGTTACTTTATCCTAGTGCTGTCAAAATAAATGCGTTAATTTTGGAGATTAATTTGAAACATTTAATGCATTAAAAAAAATAACCTAATTAATGTTGTTTTTTTTACTTCCAGTGGCGCCTAACCCATAACCTTTGGTCACGTGTGCAGGCATACCAGGCAACCCGAGCTAACCTGGCTAAAGCACAGTCTATGGCGCAAAGATGGATAACGACGGACTTTTAGGCAGAAAGTTTCATTTAAAAAAGCTATTAAAATAGCCTTTGAATTGAAATATACTTTCTTTGTGTTGATTCTACATCATTTCATGATTTTTCACAAATAAATATCCGCTATAGTCTTAAGTGGAAAAAATGCAATTAATCGCAATTACAGAAAATTGTGCGATCAATTAATTAATTTTTTTTAATCGATTGACAGCCCTAGTTTATTCACATAGTGCCAAATCATAGCAAAGTTATCTTAAGGCACTTTACAGAGACCCATTATTTCCCCATGAGCAAGTACATGGCGACAATGGCGAGGAAAAACCCTCTTCTAACAGGAGGAAACCTGGAATAGAACCAGGCTCTGGGTGGGTGGCTATCTGCCCCGAAGGTTGGATTAAGAAAGAAAGAGAAAGCGAGAGACAGAGAGAGTAAGAGGGAGAGCATAGAATAATGTACAACAGACAGCAACATCATAAAGTAACTTATAACTCTCAAGTGAAAGTTACATGTAATATGTTATTTGTTTTATTTTGAAAGTAGTTGTCCAAGACTGTCTAGGAAAGAATGACGCTCAGTTGTCTGTTCAGGAACTTCATTTCTGGCTCGTGTTCATTCAGGATCAAACTTTGCATGGACAGTGAACATTCTAAGTTTAAGGGACCATGAAAGTATTGAGTGGATTCATAACTGAACAGTGCTGTTGGCCTCTTAAAAACTGACTGAAAAAAGCAGTTAGTGAAAACTTAATTCTCCATATTGTTTAAATGTACGCTCGTCTACAAATTACAACTTGTAGGAGTCCTGGTCTCCCTTTTCCTCATTATTCTCCCTCTTTGTGTTAGTATGTTCCTGTCTGTCTCTCATGTGTGTGTGTGTGTGTGTGTGCGCAAGTGTGTGTGTGTGCGTGCGTGTGTGTGTGTGTTGTCTAGTGTTGGGCGTGGTTTCTATGTCTCCTGCTGCAGTTTAAGCCTGTACACTTGTTGTTTATCTCTAATCAGGCCACCAACACTCTTTGCTGGATGAAAAAAAAACCCCACTTAAGTCTTTCACTCACTGCCAGACCTACCATTACTACCTAATGTAATATTTAGCCCAGAACAGCTCAGTAATTTTTAAGCATTTTATGTCTCATTTTTGTCACACTGTTTTTGATTCTGCTTTCTTTGTGCCCAGACCACAGACACCTGTAATCCTCCTAATGTTTCCCGGTGAACCAAGACTGTCCAGGACAGTCTTGCTCAACCTCTCTGTCCCTCTGTTCATCAGAAATCCACCCGGCAGCCCTGGACACCTGTCCATCTCAAGGAAACCCCCTTCAGTCCAGAGCCACGGTGACTAACCAACTCAGAACCCTCAAACAACTTAAAAAAAGAGATAAACCCCTAAAAATTCTGCATATGAAGTGCTGTGTGTGGTTACCTATATTGAGAGTGAGTGAGGCTTCCATGGTACTGAACTGGTGTATCTTTGTCTGCATGAGGCTGGCTCTATTGTAGCGCATAGCTGGCATCGTCTGAGACTTCCTGTCCGAGGAGAACAGCTTTGACACACACACCTCCTGACTCCTTTATAAATATTACATCCATAGTAAGACAGAAAGAAAGAGAAAGAGAGAGAGAGAGAGAGAGAGAGAGAGAGAGAGAGAGAGAGAGGGCAAAGCATTTATTTATTTGACACACAGAGTAAGAAGAATTCAGTAAACACAGAGTAACTGTTCATAATATTAACACAGATTATTCCTAAACACACCATTGCTTCAGGAATAGCGAGACATAATAGTAATACAAACGGCACAAACACGTGTTTTCTTTCATATATAA